>CAUYON010125221.1:0-21342 GCA_963573935.1 Arctocebus calabarensis
CGCCTGCCTTCATCAGAGAATTTTCTGTTCAAGTCTCTTGCCCACATAGAAATGGGGTTATTTATTTATTTTTTATTGATTAGTTTGAATTCTCTGTAGATTCTAGTTATCAGACCTTTGTTGGAAGCATAACCTGCAAAAGTCTTCTCCCATCCTGAATGTTGTCTGTGTGCTTTGCTTACTGTGCTCTTAGCTGTGCAAAAGCTTTTTAGTTTGATCAGATCCCAGTAATGTATTTTTGGTGTTGCTTCAAATGCCTGGAGGTCCTCCTCATAAAATATTCTCCAAGACTAATTTCTTCAAGTGTTTTCCCTACACTCTCTTCTAGTATTTTTATAGTTTCCTGTCTTAAGTTTAAAACTTTTATCTAGTGAGAATCAATTTCTATTAATTATGAAAGGTAGGGGTCCAGTTTTAGTCTTCTACAGATTGCCAGCCAGTTCACCCAGCACCATTTGTTAAATAGGGAGTCTTTCCCCCACTGAATATTTTTGATAGACTTTTTGAAGGTAAAATGACAATAAGTAACTGGGTTTATCTCTTGGTTCTCTATTCTGTTCCATAAATCTACCACTTTGTTTTTGTGCCAGTACCATGCTGTTTTGATCACTCTAGATTTATAGTATAGGCTGAAGTCTGGTAATGTGATACCTCCTGATTTTTTCTTATTTCTGAGTAATATGCTTGCTATTTGAGGTTTTTTCTGATTCCACATAAAATGAAGTACTATTTTTTTCCAGTTCTTTAAAGTGTGACAATGGTGCTTTAATAGAGATCACATTAAATCTGTAGATTGCTTTGGGTAGTATGGACATTTTAACAATGTTGATCCTTCTCAGCCATGAGCATGGTATGTTTTTCCATTTGTTAACATCTTCAGCTATTTCTTTTCTCAGAGTTTCATAGTTCTCTTTGTAGAGATCTTTCATGTCCTTTATTAGGTAAATTCCCAGATATTTCATCTTCTTTGGCCCTATTATAAAAGGAATAGAGTCCTTGACTATATTTTCAGCTTGACTGTTGTTGGCATATATAGAAGCTACTGACTTGTAAGTATTGATTCTGTATCCTGAGATGCTGCTGTATTCCTTGATCACGTCTAAGAGTTTTTTTTTTTTTTTTGTAGAGGCAGAGTCTCACTTTATCACCCTGGGTAGAGTGCTGTGGCATCACACAGCTCACAGCAACCTCCAACTGCTGGGCTTAGGTGATTCTCTTGCCTCAGCCTCCCAAGTAGCTAGGACTACAGGCGCCCACCATAACGTCTGGCTATTTTTCTGTTTTGCAGTTTTGCCAAGGCTGGGTTTGAACCTGCCACCTTTGGTATATGGGGCTGGCGCCCTACTCACTGAGGCACAGGTGCCGCCCCACTTCTAAGAGTTTTGAAGTTGAATCTCTGAGATTTTCCAGGTATAGGATCATATCATCAGTGAAACGTGAGAGTTTGGTCTCCTTTGACCCTATTTGGATACCCTTGATCACCTTCTCTTGCCTGATTGAAATGGCTAAGACTTCCATTATTATGTTGAATAGCAGTGAAGACAGTGGGCATCCTTGCCTCGTTCCTGTTCTGAGTGGAAATGTTTTCAATTGAACTCTATTCAATGATATTGGCTGTGGGTTTGCTGTAGATGGCCTCTCTCAGTTCAAGAAATGTCCCTTCTATGCCTGTTTTCTTAAGTGTTCTGATCATAAAAGGATGCTGGATATTATCAAAGGCTTTTTCTGCATCAATTGAGAGAATCATATGGTCTTTGTTTTTTATTTTATTGTGATGTGTTATATTTATAGATTTATAGATTTGTTGAACCACCCCTGTAACCCTGGAATAAAACCAACATGATCATGGTGTATAATTTTTTGGATATGTTGTTGAATCCTGTTTGCTAAGATTTTATTGAATATTTTTGCATTGATATTCATTAATGATATTGGTCTGTAATTTTCTTTCTTTGTTGGATCCTTTCCTGGTTTGGGGATTAGTGTGATATTTGTTTCATAGAATGTGTTGGGAAGTATTCCTTCTTTTTCTATGCTTTGGAAAACATTGTATAATATAGGTAATAGTTCCTCTTGAAAGGTTTGATAGAATTCAGATGTGAAGTCATCTGGTCCCAGACTTTTCTTTTTTGGGAGATTTTGTATTGTTGATGCTATTTCAGTGATTGATATAGGCCTATTCAAGATTTCTAATTTTTTTTTTTTTTTTTGAGACAGAGCCTCAAGCTGTCACCCTGGGTAGAGTGCCATGGCATCACAACTCACAGCAACCTCTAATTCCTGGGCGCAAGCGAGTCTTTTGCCTCCACCTCCCAAGTAGCTGGGACTACAGGCGCCTGCCACAACACACGGCCATTTTTTGGTTGCAGCCGTCATTGTTGTTTGGCAGGCCCGAGCTGGATTTGAATCCGCCAGCTCAGGTGTATGTGGCTGGTGCCTTAGCCCGTTGAGCCACAGGAGCCAAGCCAGGAGATTTCTAATTCTTTTGGGTTCAGTCTAAGAAGGTGCTTCCAGGTATTGGTCCATTTCCTTCAGATTTTCGTATTTCTGGGAATAGAGATTTTTGTACTAATCATTGGGGATTTTTTGACTTTCTGAAGTGTCTTTTGTTATTTCTCCTTTATCATTTTTGCTAGATGATATTAGAGATTTTACTTTTCTGTTTCTGGTTAGGTTGGCCAAAGATTTATCAATTTTGTTAATCTTTTAAAAAAACCAACTTTTTGTTTCATTGACCTTCTGAATGATTCTTTTGTTTTCAATTTCATTTGATCCTGGCCTAATTTTGGTTATTTCTTTTCTTCTACTGGGTTTGGGGTTGGAACGTTCTTCCTTTTCCAGTTGCTTGAGATGATCCATGAAGTTGTTGGCTTCTTCTCTTTCTGTTTTCTTGATGAAGGCTTCCAATGCTATAAATGTTCCTCTTAGGATTGCCTTTGCGGTATTCCACAGGTTTTTATAATTTGTGTCTTTGTTATCATTTTGTTCCAAAACTTTGGTGATTTCCTTCTTAATCTCATCTTTGACCCAGCTATCATTCGGCCTAAGATTTAGTTTCTATGACTTTGTTTGAGTATGAAGATTCCTGTTGCTGTTGAGTTTAACTTTTATTCCATGGTGGTCTGAAAATATACAAGGAATAATTTCTACACTTTTAAATTTGCTGAGGATAGACTTGTGTCCTAGGATATGATCTATTTTGGAGGGTGACACGTGGGCTGATGAGAAGAATGTATATTCAGTTTTATTAGGGTGAAATGTTCTGTAGAGGTTTGTAAAGTCCATTTGTTCTAAGGTCCAGGTTTAAGTCTAATATTTCTTTGTTTAGTTTCTTCTTGGAGGATCTATCCAAAACTATCAAAGGGATGTTAAAATTTCCAACTATTATATTGCAGGAAGATATCAAGTTATTCATATCCTTTAGGGTCTGCTTTATGAATTGAGGAGCATTCTGGTAGGGTGCATAAATGTTAAGTACCAAAATCTCTTTATGTTGGGTGCTTCCCTTGACAAATATTTAGTTACCTTCCTTATATTTCTTTATCCTTTTGGTTTAAAGCCAATTGTATCTGCTACTAAAATTGCAACCCCTGCTTTTTTTCTGGATTACATTTGCCTGTATTATAAAAGTCCATCCTTTCACCCTGAATCTATTTTTAGCCTTTAAAGTAAGGTGAGATTCTTGTATACAACAGATATCCGGTCTGAGTTTATGTATCCAGTCAGCCAGCCAATACTTCTTTAGAGGACAATTTAAACCATTCACATTAATTGAGAGAATTGATAAGCCTGGTTGTTTTTTGGGCATCATGACTTTCAGATGTCTAGTGGACATTTTTAATCCTTTCACTACTGTGGAAGTTGGGTTTTGTTCAAAATTTTCTGAGTGAGTTTACTTTGGAGGTAGAGCATTGCGCTGGTCATTGTGGAGAATGGGTCTGAGAAGATCCTGGAGAGCTGGTTTAGTTATGGCAAATTTCTTCAACATGTCTATGTCATTAAAGTACTTGATTTCTCCATCACAAATGAAACTCAGTTTAGCTGGATACAGGATCCTGGGCTTAAAGTTGTTTTTTTTTTTAGGAGATTGAAGGTTGATGACTATCTTTTTCTGGCTTGAAACATTTCAGCTGAGAGATCTGCAGTTATTCTGATGTTTCTCCCTTTGTAGGTGATGCTTTTCATACATCTGGCTGTTTGCAGAATTTTCTCCTTTATCTTAACTTTGGCAGAGTTAATCACAATGTGTCTAGGAGATGCTTTATTTGGATTGAGTCTTGCTGGGGTTCTGAAACTGTCTGCCATCTGAAGTTCTGTATCTCTTGCAATGTTTGGGAAATTCTCCTCCAAAATCTCTTGGAGTAGAGCATCTGTACCTTTAGGACCATCCTCTTCTCCTTTGGGAATTCCTATAAGATGAATGTTTGATCTTTTGGAGTGATCCCACAACTCTCAAGGAATGACCAGTTTTTCCTCTTCATTTGTTTGCCACTTTGAGTATTTGGGAATGTTCAAAAATTTTGTCTTCTGTTTCAGAGATCCTTTCTTCTGCCTGGTCAACTCTGTTACTGAGGGATTCTACTGTATTTAGGAGCTCCTCAACTGACTTTTTCATTTCCTTGAGCTCTGCTATCTCTTTTCTCATTGTGTCCATATCTTTGGTGACTTGGGCTTTGAATTCATTAATTTCTGAGACAACTTTAGAACTACTCTTTGGAATTCAATTTCTATCTTTTCTTCCATTCTATTTATCTTATTTGCAATCCATATTCTGAATTCAACTTCTGACATTGCTGCCATTTGTCTATTCATGGCATCTTCAGTTGTATCTCCTTTGTCATTTCTTGGGGGGTTGATCTAATCTGGTTATTCATGTTGCAAGAGTTCTTCTGTTGGGTCTGCACAATGTTTATTTTCCACTGTTTTGTTATTAGAACTGGTAGGTGAGATCGAATTGGGGTTCCTGAGTAGTAGAGATAGCTCCTTACCAAAGACTAGGCTTTGTAATTGTGGCTTATCTCCTAAAACCTTACAAGGCCCCTTTCAGAGTTTTCACTGGAGACTCTGAGGACTGACTTGGTGAGATAGTGCAAGCTAGCTCTATTTTGATATCAGCCAACCTCTACCCTATCCTAAGAAACCACCATATTAGGTTTAAATCTCAACTGTGAAGAGATACAAATGGCTGCATTGCTCAGCCCCCATCCTTCAGTTCTTTTCCGCTACAGAACTTCAAAGGTTAACCTCAGAATGTCCCTGAATGGACAGTCCCAGACACGAGTTCCAATTAAATTGTCTCAGGCACTGCAAACCCTGCTCAACAGAGAGGTATTTACGGGTCTCCAACAGCACAACTGGGGCCAGGGATCGACACTCCCACCCACCAGACTCAGTCCACACTGTTGTCCGCTTCTCTGCTCACAGGCCCAGTTAGAATCAGGGGACCACACCCCCGCCTGCCAGTCACCAACCACTGCCTGGCAAGCCTCTGTTTGAAGGTTCTGTTGGAGTCAGGGCACTGGTCCCGCCCTCTGGTCTAAGTCCACACCCAGCTAGCTTCTGCTTGCCAGACCAGTTGGAGTCAGGGGACCACGCCCCTGCCTTCCAGTCTCAGTCCACTGCCTGGCAAGCCTCTGTTCACAGGCTCTGTTAGAGCCAGGGCATTGCATTCTACCCACAGGTCTCAGTCCTCACCAGTAAACTTTTGCTTACCAGCCCCGCTGGAGACAGAAGACCATGCCCTAGCCCTCAGGTCTTGGTTCACACCCAGTAAGCCATTGCTCCAGGGTTCTGTTGGAATCAGGGGAATGTGCCCTTGTTCTCAGGTCTCAGTCCATCCCTAGCAGGCCTCTGCTTACAGGCCAAGTAGGAGCTGGGGACCAGCCCTGTCTGCCAAACTCAGACCGCAAGGGACAATCACTCTCCTGCTGTGGGTGCCATCAGAGCTGGAGGTTCTACACCCTGTCCCACCAGACACAGCCTGAACCGAGGGTCAACACCACCACTGGCTGGGTATAGTCATAACCAGGGGACTCCTCCTCCTCCAAGAGAGTGTCCCTTTCGTCCCACACCCTCTTTCTTCCCTGTTAGTCTCAGATTCCATACTGATGGTTGGCAGTCCACACTATGCCCAGATCTCTCAGAATAAGACCAAACCCTCTGTACTCTGCAGGGGACAGAACCTCAGACCACCATGTAAGGGGGAAAGGGTGGACTGGGAATTTGGACATGTGGGGAAAAAGTATCTGTTCAATTTTATGCCTGGTTGAGTGGTATCTAGGTTCTTAAGTGGGACCTCCCTGGAGACCTGGAGTTTAGTGGCTCTCTCCAGTGAGGTAAAATGAGATGTCTTTTGTTCCCTGCTTGTTTGCAAATAGCCTGTGGCAGGCCTCCTGCTTGGGGGAGGGGTCTCCTGTCCTCTAGTCTTAGGCTTTGTACCTGTAATTTGTTTTCTTGAATGCTCTTCCTTGGAGTTACAGCTTGCTGAACTTCTTTCTTGGCTCAACTCCTCACCTTTGGAGTCATAGAGTTCAATTTCCTCTAGTTTTTCTTCCTCTACTGAGGAGCCTCTGCTGAGGGTTGCTACCAGGCAGCCATCTTCCCCAAATTCCTTTTTTTTAAATTAGTATCTTTTGCTATGTGGTTGCAGAGAATTTATAAACAGAAAAAGAGTGCTCGCTTCTGCAATACATATACTAAAATTGGAATGATACGGAGAAGATTAGCATGGCCCCTGTGCAAGGATGACATGCAAATTTGTGAAGTGTTCCATATTTTTGACATTCTGAAATTCAGATGGCAGACGGTTTCAGAAACCCAGCACAATTCAAGTCCAAATAAGACATCACCTAGACACATTATAATTAACTTCACCAAGGTTAATATGAAGGAAAAAATTCTGCAAGCAGCCAGATGTAAGAAAACCATAACCTGCAAGGGGAAGAATATTAGAATGACTGCAGATATCTCTCCTGAAAACTTTCAAGCTAGACGAGGGAGAGCATCGACTTTTAATCTCCTAAAATAAAATAATTTTCAACCCAGGATCTTGTATCCAGGTAAACTGAGTTTCATTTATGATGGAGAAATTAAGTACTTTAATGATATACACATGTTGAAGAAATTTACCATAACTAAACCAGCTCTCCAGGATCCTCTCAGACCTATCCTCCATAATGACCAATGGCTGACTGGATACAAAAACTCAAGCCAGATATCTGCTGCATATAAGAATCTTGCCTGGGGCGGCGCCTGTGGCTCATCAAGTAGGGCACTGGCCCCATATACCAAAGGTGGCAGGTTCAAACCTGGTCTTGGCCAAACTGCAAAAAACAGAAAAACAGCCAGGCATTGTGGCGGGCACCTGTAGTCCCAACTACTCAGGAGGCTGAGGCAAGAGAATCACCTAAGCCCAGGAGATGGAGGTTGCTGTGAGCTGTGTGATGCCACAGCACTCTACCAAGGGTGATAAAGTGAGACTCTATCTCTACCAAAAAAAAAAAAAAAGACTCTCATCTTACCTTAAAAGATAAATATAGACTCAGGGTGAAGTGAAGGGATGGTCATCTATATTTCAGGCAAATGGAAATCAGAAAAAAAGCAGGTGTTGCAATTTTATTCACAGATACAATAGGCTTTAAACCAACAAAAGTAAGGAAAGATAGGATTGTCACTTCATATTTGTTAAGGGTAACACTCAACATGATGAGATTTCAATTATTAACATTTATGTACCCAACTAAAATGAGCCTCAATTTGTAAGAGAGACTCTAACAGACGTGAGCAACTTGATTTCCTCCAGCATCATAATAGCTGGAGATTTTAACACTCCTCTGGCAGGGTTGGATAGATCCTCCAATAAGAAACTCAGTAAAGAAATTTTAGATTTAAACTTAACCATTCAACAATTGGGTTTAACAGACATCTACAGAACATTTCATCCTAACAAAATTGAATACATATTCTTCGGAATATCCTCCAAAATTGATCACATCTTAGGTCACAAGTCTAACTTCAGCAAATTTAAAAGAATAGAAATTATTCCTTTCATCTTCTCGGACCATCATGGAATAAAAGTTGAACTCAGTAACAACAGGAATCTGCATACTCATACAAAAACATGGAAACTAAATAATCTTGTGCTGAACTGGGTCAAAGATGAGATTAAGAAGGAAATTACTGAATTTTTGGAAAAAAATGATAATGAAGACACAAATTACCAGAACCTTTGGGATACCACACAGGCAATTCTAAGAGGGAAAATTTATAGCAATGCAAGTCTTCCTCAAGAGAACAGAAAGAGAGAAAGTTAACAACTTAATGGGATATCTGAAGCAACTGGAAAAGGAAGAACCTTCCAACCCCAAACCCAGCAGAAGAAAAATAAATAAATAAATAAAATTAGAGCAGAATTAAATGAAATTGAAAACAAAAGGATTATACCACAGATCGATAAATCCAAAAGTTTGCTTTTTAAAAGGTCAGTAAAATAGATAAACCTGGTTTTCCTAACCAGGAAAAAAAGAATAAAGTCTCTAATTTCATCAATCAGAAATGGCAAAGACAAAATCACAACAGACTCTTCAGAATTTCAAAAAATCCTTAATGAATATTACAAGAAACTCTATTCTCAGAAATATGAAAATTTGAAGGAAATAGACCAATACTTGGAAGCACACCACCTTCCTAGACTTACCCAGAATGAAGTGGAAATGTGGCCTATATCAACTTATGAAATAGCATCAACTATACAAAATCTCCCCAAAAAGAAGAGCCCAGGACCAGATGGCTTCACATCAGAATTCTACCAAACCTTTAAAGAAGAACTAGTACCTATATTACTTAACCTTTTCCAAAATATAGAAAAAGAAGGAATACTATCCAACACATTCTATGAAGCAAACATCACTTTGATCCCCAAACCAGGAAAAGACCAAATAAGAAAAGTAAATTATAGACAAATATCACTAATGAATATTGATGCAAAAATATTCAACGAGATCCTAGCAAACAGAATCCAGCAACACATCAAGAAAATTATACACCATGACAAACTGGGCTTTTTTCCCAGGGTGTCAAGGCTGGTTCAATATACGTAAATCTATAAATATAGTTCATCACATAAACAAATTAAAAAGCAAAGACCATATGATTCTCTCAATTGATGCAGAAAAAGCTTTTGATAATATCCAGCATCCTTTCATGATCAGTACACTTAAGAAAATGGGTATAGAAGGGACATTCCTTAAACTGATAGAGGCCATCTACAGCAAACCCACAGCCAATATCATATTGAATGGAGTTAAATTGAAATCATTTCCACTCAGATCAGGAAGCAGGCAAGGTTGCCCATTGTCTCCACTGCTTTTCACCATTGTAATGGAAGTCTTAGTCATCGCAATTAAGAAAGAAAAGGCGATGAAGGGTATCCATATAGGGTTAGAAGAGATTAAACTTTCGCTCTTTGCAGACGATATGACTGTATATCTAGAAAACACCAGGGGTTCTACTATAAAACTCTTAGATGTGATCAAGGAATACAGCAGTATCTCAGGTTACAAAACCAACATTCATAAATCTGTAGCCTTTAAATATAACAACAATAGTCAAGCTGAAAAAACAGTCAAGAACTCTATTCCTTTCACAGTAGTGCCAAAGAAGATGGGATTTGGGAGTTTACCTAACAAAGGACATGAAAGATCTCTACAAAAAGAACTATTAAACTCTAAGAAAAGAAATAGCTGAAGATGTTAACAAATGGAAAAACATACCATGCTCATGGCTGGGAAGAATCAACATTGTTAAAATGTCCACACTATCCAAAGCAATATACAATTTTAATGCAATCTCCACTAAAGCTCCACTGTCATACTTTAAAGATTTGGAAAAATAATACTTTGTTTTATATGGAATCAGAAAAAACCTTGAATAGCCAAGACATTACTCAGACATAAAAACAAAGCAGGAGAAATCACACTACCAGCTACCAACCCTCAGATTATACTATAAGTCGATGGTGATCAAAACAGCATGGTACTGGCGCAAAAACAGAGTGGTAGATTTATGGAACAGAATAGAGAACCGAGAGATGAACCCAGCTACTTATCGTTATTTGATCTTTGATAAGTCAATTAAAAACATTCAGTGGGGAAAAGATTCCCTATTTAACAAATGGTGCTGGGTGAACTGGCTGGCGACCTGTAGAAGACTGAAACTGGACCCCCACTTTTCACAATTAACAAAAATTGATTCTTACTGGATAAAAGATTTAAACTTAAGACAGGAAACTATAAAAATACTAGAAGAGAGTGTAGGGAAAACACTTGAAGAAATTGGTCTTGGAGAATATTTTATGAGGAGGACCTTCAGGCAATTGAAGCAACACCAAAAATACATTACTGGGATCTGATCAAACTAAAAAGCTTCTGCACAGCCCCAAACTCAGTAAGTAGAGCAAGCAGATAGCCCTCAGAATGGGAGAAGATATTTGCAGGTTATGTCTCCAACAAAGGTTTAATAACTGGAATTCACTGAGAATTCAAACATATTAGCAAGAGAAGAACAAGAGATCCTATCTCAGGGTGGTCAAGGGACTTGAAGAGAAACATCTCTGAAGAAGACAGGTGCAAGGCCTACAGACACATGAAAAAATGTTTATCATCCGTAATCATCAAAGAAATGCAAATCAAAACCACTTTGAGATACCATCTAACCCCAATAAGATTAGCCCACATCACAAAATCCCAAAACCAGAGATGTTGGCATGGAGAAATGGGAACACTTCTGCACTGCAGGTGGGAATGCAAACTAATACGTTCCTTTGGGAAAGAAGTTTGGAGATCACTTAGGGATCTAAAAGTAGATGTGCCATTTGATCCTGCAATTCCTCTACCAGATATATTTCCAGAAGACCAAAAATCACTTTATAACAAAGATATTTGCACCAGAATGTTTATTGCAACCCAATTCATAATTGCTAAGTCATGGAAGAAGCCCAAGTGCCCATCAACCCATGAATGGATCAATAACTTGTGGTATATGTACACCATGGAATTTTATGCAGCCTTAAAGAAAGATGGAGACTTTACCTCTTTCATATTTTCATGGATGGAGCTGGAACATATTCTTCTTAGCAAAGTATCTCAAGAATGGAAGAAAAAGTAGCCAATATACTCAGCCCTACTATGAAACCAATTTACAGCTTTCATATGAAAGCTATAACCCAACTATAGCCAAGAAGAAGGGTAAAGAGGAGAGGGAGGGGAGGGGAGGGAGAAGGGTGGGTGGAGGGTGAGTAATTGGTGGGAACAGAACTATGATGCACTTTACAAGGGTACATGTTAAATTTACTAAGTGTAGAGTATAAATGTCTTAGCACAATAACTAAGAAAATGTCATGAAGGCGATGTTAACCAGTTTGATGAAAATATTTCAGATTGTTTTTTTTTTTTTTTTTTTTTATTTTTTTTGTATAGACAGAGTCTCAGTTCATCGCCCTGGGTAGAGTGCCATGGCGTCACACTGCTCACAGCAACCTTCAGCTCTTGGGCTTAAGCGATTCTCTTGCCTCAGCCTCCCCAGTAGCTGGGACTACAGGCGCCCGCCACAGCGCCCGGCTATTTTTTTTGTTTGTTTTTTTGCAGTTCGGCCGAGGCCGGGCTTGAACCCGCCACCTTCGGTATATGGGGCCGGCGCCCTACTCGCTGAGCCACAGGAGCCGCCCAATATTTCAGATTGTATATGAAACCAGCACATTGTACCCCTTGATTGCACTAATGTACACAGCTAAGATTTAATAATAAAAAAGAAAATATTTCAAATGGTATATAAAACCAGCACATTGTACCCCATAATTGCATTAATGTACACAGCTATGATTTAATTTAAAAAAAAAAAAACCAGAAAGAAAAAACTGAAAAAGAAAAGCGGTAGAGAAACAGCCAGATTGGTTAGAACTGGTTTGCCTTGTTTGAACAGTTGGCCACCTGTGATTGATTGAAGTATGGCTGCTGTGATTGGCTGAGATTCAGCTACTTGTTACAAGGGTAGATTACAATCTACACATCCAGTTAGGTTACGGTTTACTATGTGCAGAGAAACCTTTAGGCAAAACTTTTTTTTTTTTTTTTTTTTTTGAGTGCAGAGTCTCAAGCTGTTGCTCTGGGTAGAGTGCTGTGGAGCTCACAGCAACCTCCAACTCTTGGACTCAAGCAATTCTCTTGCCTCAATTTTTCTATTTTTAGTAGAGATGGGGGTGTGCGGAGAGGAGGGTCTTGCTTTTTGCTCAGGCTGGTCTCCAACCTGTGAGCTCAAGCCTTCTACCTGCCTCAGCCTCCCAGAGTGCTAGGATTGCAGGCATGAGCCAGTGCTCCCAGGCTAGGCCAAAGTTAAAATATGTAAGGAAGCAGCTTTTGGCTAAACTTAATAGCATCAACTCCTATCATTATTTCTTTAACTTATAACATTCTTTGGTCATTAGTGAAATTATTTTTCATGTCTTTATATTTTCATGTCTTTTTTATATTTCCTTATAGTCAAGGCCCGACAATAAAGTTCACGAACTTATCCTAGAAAAGGTGCTTTGAAGGTGCTTTGAAAGGTGCTGGCATTAGTGCATAGTTTCCTGAGGGGAGTACTTCAAAGGTGACCATCGTGATATTCAGCAATGAGGGCTATAGCACTTCAAGCATGAGTTCATGAACTTAATTTTTTAATCCCGTATATATTGGTCTTTTGAGTTCTTGATTTATTTATTTTACTGGAATATTTACCTTTCCCTTCCCTTCCCTTTTCCTTTGTAATTTCTATCTTTGTTGGCTTGGTTACAAAGTCTTCTCTGCCTCAATATTTTAGAATATCCACTTATTATTCTAATGCATTTTTAATTTTGTTTTGTACCTTAAAACATTTTAATGTGGTCCAGGTATAGCAGCTCATGCCTGTAAATCCCAACATTTTGGGAAGCCAAGGTGGGAGGACTTACTTGAGACCAGGATTTTGAGATAAACCTGGGCAATGTAGTAATGTAGTGAGACCTCTGCCTCTTTTTTTTTTTTTTTTGAGACAGAGTCTTGCTTTGTTGCCCTCAGCAGAGTCACAGCTCACAGCAATCTCCAACTCTTGGGCTTAAGCAATTCTCTTGCCTCAGCCTCCCAAGTAGCTGGGACTACAGGCGCCCGCCAAAATGCCTGGCTACTTTTTTTAGAGATTAGGTCTCACTCTGGCTCAGGCTGATCTTGAACTCCTGAGCGCAGGCAATCCACCAGCTTTGGCCTCCTACAGTGCTAGGATGATAGGCATGAGCCATGAGCCATGAGCCATCACACCTGGCCTCTTTTTTTTTTTCTGAGACACAGCCTTGCTTTGTCACTCTCAGTAGAGTGCTATGGAGTCATAGCTCACAGCAACCTCAAACACATGACTGCATTTCAGCTCTGGATAACAATGTAAGACCCTAGCTCTAAATGAATAAATAAACATTTTAATGCAAGTGGAGTTTATTTTGGTATATGATTTGAAGTAGGGATTTAACTGTATTTTATTTTATATTTTTTTGAGATAGGGTCTTGCTTTGTTTTCCCAGCTAGAGTACAGTGCTGTTAGCATAGCTTAGTGTAACCTCAAACTCCTGGACTCAAGGGATCCCCCTGTCTCAGCCTCAGCTGGGTCTACAACAGGTACACACCACCACACCTGACTAATTTTTCCATTTTTTTCTAGAGATGGAGTTTTTCTTTTGCTCAGGCTGATCTTGAATTCCTGACCTCAAGGAATCCTCTTGCTTTGGCCTTCAAAACTGCTAGGATTATAGGCTGAGACACTGCACCCTGCCTTAATTTTATTTTAAATTGTTAACCAGTTATCTAACATGTACATTGAGTGATACATATTTTCTGCAGAATTTGAAGGTCTTCCTTCATCATATGCTCAGTTTTTTAAGCTGAATTCTGCAGATGCACAAAGATCTCATGAATTATTTCTGAGGCATCCCAGGGAAACAAGGGGAACTCCAGCTTTTAATGGAACATCTTGACTCTTTTTTTTGTTTATATGTTGGGGAATTTATCTGCCTGAAAATCATTATTATAATAAACTCTTAAACAGTAAAATATAAGTGTGTCCATAAAGCTCATGTGCAAGATAATTACACACAAACTTTATGGACACACCCTGTATACACACACACACACACGCATTTTTTTTTTTTTTTTTTAAACAGAGTCTTACTCTGTCACCCTGGGGTTGAATGCCGTGGTATCATGATAGTTCATGGTAACCTCAAAGTCTAGGGCTCAACCGATCCTCATTCCTCAGCTTTCTGAGTACCTGAGACTATAGGCACCTGTTATAATGTCCAACTAATTTCTGTTTTAGTAGAGATGGGGTCTCACTCTTGCTCAGGTTGGTTTCAAACTCCTGTGGTCAAGTGGCCTGCCTGCCTGGGCCTCCCAGAGTGCTAGGATTATAGGCGTGGGGCACTGTGCCCATCCAACAGTAAATATTTGAATGTGGTTTTAGTCCTTTTATTCTCTTCCATTGCTCAGTCTGTCTCTTCTTATACCCGTTTAACAATTTATGAAATTGTTATAAAACTTTTTAAATCTTATCAAACTTTAAAACTTACACAAAAAATAAAGTAATAATGTAATGACTCCCCATATCATTGACATCCAACAATTCACATTGTCAAATAAGAGTATGTCTATTATAGAATGCTTTAACTCTGAGGCTCAGTATGGAATCATCAGTTAACTTCTTATTTTTTTTCCCAAAGTCTCAAAAAATAGACAACCAATATTTATTAATAAAAGTAAAAGATAATTTCAAAAAACAGATCATGCCAAATCATATAGACCATAGAAAAAGAAGAAATATTTCAAAGTCATTCCACTTAATCTGGATACACTGATATTAAAATTAGAGAAAATATATTGTTATAAAGGGAAATTACAAACATATTTCACTTATAAATGAGGATGCAAAATTCTAAACAACATATTAACAAGTTGAATTAAAAATTAATGTTTAAGTAATGCACTTTGGTCAAAACTGAATCTGGTTTATGTGAGAATTAGTCACTATTTTCCTTTTTTGTTTTCTTTCCCTCACCCCCTCCCTCCTTCTCTCTCTTTCTGCTCTCCCCTGGAAAAAATAAAATCCAACAATTTTGCCACACTCGATTCATCTATCCTTTTTTGGTTTGTTTGTTTTTAATTTTTGTCACAGTATCTGGCTTTTAAATTTTCTTTTCTTTCCTATCTTTTTTCCTCCCTCCCTTCCTTTCTCTTTTCTTCTTTTCTTTTGCCCAGACATCCTATCATTTCATCCACACAGACTTCAGTATGCATCTGGTTTTAAAAAATGAAAAAAAATGTTCCCTTACATAACCAAAATACTATTGTCACACTTAACAATAATTCTGTGGTAACATCTCATACCCAGGCCATAATCAAATTTGCCTGATTGTCTCAAATATGTATTTTGATGGTGGTTTGTTCCAAACAGACTCCAAACAAAACTGTCCTATCTCTGTTTCTTTAATCTCAACCCCCGCCCTTGTTTTCATGTCATTGACTTGTTGAAGAAAACAGTGTTTTAATAATTGCGTTTAGAACTTTTATTATCAAGATAAATCTTGATTCTCCTCTCTACTCTGCCTGTGTAGACCAGCCAGAACATCCTGACTGGCTCGCCTGTCAGGGCTTGGAGGGTGGGGGAGTGGAGTGGTCAACAGTGCCCTATTTTTTACATAGAGAAAGAGTATATTGAAATATTATTCTTCGTGCTTTGCTACACTTTTTCCACTTGACCTTTTCCCTAGTAAGTCAGAGGCATTGCTTTGAGGAGAACTAAGATTGGTACAACTGGAATGCAAAGAGAAAGCAACAGAATAAAACAGTCAATGTGCAGTTTTCTAGACTTTTAAAATAGCCTCTTGAAGCCCACATTAAAAACCATAGTTTTGAAAGCCAAAGCCTTTTATTTGCAGAGAAGCAGATTTTGTTGAGAGAAGAAAAGGCTCTTGAGAATCAAAAGGGAAGTCCCGGAAGCACGAGGGATTGGGCTTTAGGCATACTGGAAAGAGGCTAGAGGGACAGCTGTACTAACCCCTGGCACCCTAGTTCTCCGGGCGGGGGGAGAGCAGGGACCTGGGAGGTTGGAGGGAGGCCTGGAGGAAGAGCCCCACAGAGAGGAGGACTTCTGCAAAAAGACACTGCCGGTCACTCCCAGCTCGTCTCTTGCCACCTAAGTGAGTCCCTCTGTTGCCTAAGCCAGAGAGTTGAGTTAGCTGTTCTTTTTGCCACTGCTGGGGAGGGTATGGGTGGGAGTAAGGGGGTCTTTCATCGATAGCATCCTACAGATCATGCGCAGATGGCCCAACAGAAGTGATACTTGATTGTACTCAAAACCATTGCTGAACCCCATCCAGACTGCCCTGTGTGGCAGAGGACACGAATGGGTCACTTCCAACTTCTTAGACCAAAGGGCACTTAAAACCAAAGTGGTGGTTAGAGCTGAAGGGAGAGTCCCCCCCTGTGTGTTTGGTTGGGACTGAACTCTGGAGAGGCACACTCTACTATCCTGACAAGTCACATGCGAGACAGGAGCTCCCAGCCTTGTCTTGCTCCCATTCTTCTAGCCTCATTGGTAACTTTTTGTCTCAATGTAATGGGTTTATTCCACCCATTAGAGCAGTGATCCTTAACCTCTTCTGCCTATTAAAATCATGTGGGGGAGCTTTGAAAATAATACTGGTCCCAAGCCTTATCCTAAACCAATTGAACTAGTTTGTGTGTGGGTGGAAGATAATATCCCTGTGTGATTCCAAGTACACTTTTTCTTTGTGAGGCCACTTATCTATGCTCAGACCACACATTGTCACTCTACAGCTATTTCAAAAATGCAGCCCTGCGGCCATAACAGACTAAGAACACGAATTTATTTATTTGTTTGCTTTAGATACAGGATTCTATCCAGTAAAACAGCCAGAAATAGAAGGGTTAACTGCAGACCTTGGGGCAGGTGTTTGGAGAGAAGATGAGTTGCAGGAGGTGATGGAAGGAAGGCCAGCCCAGGGTGAGGTAACAGACAACAGGAGGTTGCACTGTAGGCTGCTGGTGTCAAGGAGGAAAAGCAAGAAGCAACAGGGCATCAAGAATGACAGGGAGAGGGCAGCGCCTGTGGCTCATCGAGTAGGGCGCCGGCCCCATATACCAAAGGTGGTGGGTTCAAACCTGGCCTCGGCAGAACTGCAAACAGAAAACTAGCCAGGCGTTGTGGCGGGCGCCTGTAGTCCCAGCTCCTCGGGAGGCTGAGGCAAGAGAATCGCCTAAGCCCAGGAGTTGGAGGTTGCTGTGAGCTGTGTGATGCCACGGCACTCTACCAAGGGCGATAAAGTGAGACTCTGTCTCAAAGAAAAAAAAACCAAAAAAACAAAAAAAACAATGGCAGGGAGGTGGCACCTGTGGCTCATCGAGTAGGGCAGCGGCCCCACTGCCGCTGGTAGCAGGTTCAAACCTGGCCTTGGCAGAACTGCAAAAACAGAAAAAAAAAAAATAGGCAGGCGTTGTGGAGGCTGAGGCAAGAGAATCGCCTAAGCCCAGGAGTTGGAGGTTGCTGTGAGCTGTGACACTACAGCACTCTACCGAGGGCGATAAAGTGAGACTCTGTCTTTACAAAAAAAAAAAATGGCAGGGAGCACAGCAGGGCGCATTCTAGGGACAAATTATATGCAAGCCCCAGAGAGGTGTAGCTGTAGGCCGCAGAGAGAGGACTGGATTGACTCCTTATTATGGGCTCTCTTGCGCCCGCCCACCTCCACACGACATCGTCATATGTTAAAGTCCTAACATCCACTATCTCAGAATGAGACTGTTTTTGAAGATAAGGCCTTTAAAGAGGAAATTAAGGTAACGTAAAGTCACATGTGGGGGCTCTAATCTAATATGACTGGTGTCTTTTTTTTTTTTGTAGAGACAGAGTCTCACTTTATCGCCCTCGGTAGAGTGCGGTGTCATCACAGCTCACAGCAACCTGCAACTCCTGGGCTTAGGCGAGTCTCTTGCCTCAGCCTCCTGAGTAGCTGGAACTACAGGTGCCCGCCACACCGCCCGGCTATTTGACTGGTGTCTTTCTAAGAAGACACGTGAGGACACAGAGATAAGGCAGCCTTCTAGAAGCCAAGAAGAGAGGGTTTAGAAAAACCAAACTTGCTACCACCTCAATCTGGGACTTCCAGCTTCCAGAACTGTGAAAAATAAATTTCTGTTGTTTAAGCCACCCAGTCTGAGATATTTTGTTGTGGTCCTCACAAACTAATGCTCTGTCAAAGCAATGGGTAAAAACAGGGCAGGGCCTCAGTCCTGGAGTCGTGGGATCATGGCTGCTTCTCGGGACAGGATCACTGATTCAGAGCAAAGAGGACTTTATTTCAGTAACAATGTTTGAGGTCAACAATGACTCCGCCCAGAGTCCTGTTCCAGATGCCGAGTATACTGATAACACATTGGTCCAGACGAGTGATGTTTGCTTAGATAAGCAGGGTATGAGTGGATGAGGTGATTTGATACTGAAACAACCCAGCCTGGAGACAATGTTCCTTAGTTCCCCCTGACCAGGCATGGACCTACTTGCAGTAACCTCGTTTTCAAAGAGAAATTGTGGGAGCAAGGACAAGGCAGGTTATTTATAACTAACCCAGGTACATGATTTTTCTCTGTGAGCAAAAATAAATTTTCAGTTTAGAGTTGTCACCTGCACCTAAATGTTTCCTCTAAATGTCTCCACCTCACATTCATTACTTTAATACCGAACATTCCGACTTTATCTTAACTTTATTAGTTTTTCTAAAAGGTCAAAGTTTCTTTCCCAAACCATGTTTCCATGAAAAACCCAAGCATTTCCAAGCAAGAACTCCATCATCTGTGCCACTGTAGACACCCTCATATAAACTTCCCTAATTCATACCACTGCTCTTCCAGCCCTGCATGACCTTGAACATAAAAAAACTCAACCCTCTAAATTATTTTTCCCCTCAAAAAGCATCTGACTCAAATTGCCTCCATTTTCTCTTAAATGAAAGACAAATTGTCAACACCAAAATCAGCCAACTTTTATTAAAAACTGGGAAGTCTTTCAAAAGCTTTCAGAGTAAACTGTCATGTTTAACATGACAAGTAGATAATGGAAAATAGTTGCATCTACATGGTCTCTGTTGATCTCCTTGGGAATTCTGGTAAGTGGGGACTGCTTTAACACAGGCGTCTCTCTCCACTTCATCACTATGGAGGACTCTTTCTTCACTCAGTTATTTAAAAAATTAAAGTGCTGCGAGAGCCCAAGAGATTCCAACTGATTTACATTCTGGCTTCGTTTCATCTGGCAGGCAACATGCGGGGAATGTAAAGAACATAGACTTTGAAATTAGACAACCTGGAATTTGCCCACAGACTTTCATTCTTCCTAGTCCTCTAATTGTGGGCAAATCATTTACCCTGAGTCTCAGTTTCATTAGCTATAAAATGGAGATGATATTTACCTTACAGGGTTGTTGTGGGGATGAGTGATACAGTGTATGAGAAAGCATCCATCCCTTCCTGGCAGTGCTGTGTAATGCTCATTAAATGACAACCTTTTTTTTTTTTTTGAGACAGAGTCTATGTCACCCTTGGTAGAGTGTCGTGGTGTCACAGCTCACAGCAACCTCAAACTCTTGGGCTTAAGTGATCCTCTTGCTTCAGCCTCCCAAGTAGCTGGGACTACAGGTGCCCACCACAATGCCCAGCTATTGTTTTTTTTTTTTTTTTTGGTTGCAGTTGTCACTGTTGTTTAGCTGGCCTGGGCTGGGTTTGAACCTGCCAGCCTCGGTGCATGTGACCGATGCCGTAACTACTGTGCTACGGCGCCGAGCCTAAATGGCAACTCTTTTTAATAGTAACAACTAAGGATGCCTTGACTAAAAACAACAATTAAAAAAAAAAAACAAAACAGCACTTGCTTTTCCCCATGCCAACATCCAAAGCTGAATGGTTGGCTGTATCATTACACTTTACATTAATCTGGCTCACTCTTGTAATCCTAGCAGTCCTGGAGGCTGAGACGGGTGGATTGCTTGAGCGCAGGAGTTCCAGGCAAACCTGAGCAAGAGTGAGACTCCATCTCTACTAAAAATAGAAAAGCTAGCTGGCCCTTGTGGCCGGTGCCCATAGTCCCAGCTGTTTGGGAGGCTGAAGCAAAAAGATGCTTGAACCCAGGAGATTGAGGGTGTTGTGAACTATGACGCCATGGCACTCTACCCAGGATGACAGAGTCAGACTGTGTCTCAAAAATAAATAAATAAATAAAATAAAATGAGGATGTGAAATCAATGATCTCCAAGATTCCTCCCCTTCAACTCCAATATTCTAAGATTTTATATTCAGGGGGAAATGAATATTGAAGAACATAAGAAACTAAACTGTCTTTTCTGATTAGTTACTCCAGAGACTCAAGCTGTGTGTTCTTCATCAGTACTTCTAGTTCCAAAGCTTATAGGATCAAGTCAGTTCAAGAGAGCAGGGCTTGGTTAAGGAAGCCTGGGCAGAAAGTACCAGTTAACTCCATGGCTGCAAAAATAATTCTTTCTGTGGAGCAATACAAGGAGAGCAAAGGGACATTTGACCTTTTCAAGATTTTATTTTAACACAAAATACAAGGTATGCACATAATCTTGTTTACTGACTGAGCCTTTAAAAAATCTGGCATATTAATGACTTCACTTAAAACACTGTAGATGGGAGCCAGAAAGAAACTTGTTCTTTCTGAACGATGACTGAGGAGGGAATTCTAATGAATATCTTGGCACACATATCTCATTTTCTGGCTGCTTCAGGACCCAAGAGCCAGTAGGTCATAATTAAAGCCAATAATGTCAATTCCAGACAGTCAATCCAAATATTTTCCTGGTGCTGTCAATTCTCTGCATTAAATGATTTAACATCATACTGGGGAGTGTAGAACATACACACAAAGGAGGAATTAAATGTTGATATGAATTCTGGAACATATGCTGCAAGTTGCCTCAAAAGATATTGTTTATAGCATTCAAAGGAATTGTAGAATGTTTTCTTTAGTAGATAATTTTAAAGGATCTTTTCTATGTAGAGTCCTGGGAAGTTTATTCTTTTTTTTTGTTAAATTTTATTTGTTTTTTATTATTTTTTTCAATTAATATGTATTTTATTATTCTTCATTACATTATTTCCCCTCACCCCTCAGTGGTAAGACAGAATCTATTCACAGAAAAGAATACAGAAAACACTAAAGCTCCTGGTAGAGGGAGAGAACTCCAGTGGGGAGAGAGAA
>CAUYON010125222.1:0-14234 GCA_963573935.1 Arctocebus calabarensis
TGTGGTGGACACCTGTAGTCCCAGCTACTTGGGAGGCAGAGGCAAGAGACTCGCTTGAGCCCAGGAATTGGAGGTTGCTGTGAGCTGGTAATGCCACAGCACTCTATCCAGGGTGACAGCTTGAGGCTCTGTCTCCAAAAAAAAAATAGAAAAATTAGGGCAGCGCCTGTGGCTCAGTGGATAGGGTGCCAGCCACATACACCCAGGCCAGCTAAAATCAACAATGACATAAACAAATAAATTTGTAAAAAAAAAAAAATAGAAAAATTAGCTGGGCATTGTGGTGGGCACCTGTAATCTCAGCTACTCAGCAAAAGGATCACTTAAGCCCAAGAGTTTGAGGTTGCTGTGAGCTAGGGTGATGCCATGGTACTCTAGTCTGGGCAGCAGAGTAGACTCTGTCTCAAGAAAACAAAAAACATCTTTTTTCCTTTTTACCCTCCAAGATCTCAATCTCTCAGGAGCACAGTGACCTCCTCCTCTTGGTCGAGAAAGCTCATTCCCACCCCTTTCTGCCTGCTTTTTCACTGAACAGGAAGGTGATGACAGTTCATGCTGATGAGGTGCTTGCCATTCATTCATTCAATATGCTTTTATTAAGCACCTACTTCTGACTGGCACCATTTGGTGTCCTTAGGGTGTAATACACCAGTGAGTTCTACAAAGAGTAAGTCCCCCTGTGAGCTTACTTTCCAGCAGGAGAGTATTCTAGACAATAAACATAATTTAAGTTATCAAGCTATTACAAGTTGATAAGGACTTGCAGGAAAAGTAGGTCAGAGTAAGATCATTTGGGAGTATCAGGATGGTGGTGATGGTGCAACTTAAAATAGGATAGTCAGGCAGACCTCAGGTAAGAAGGTGACCTTTGACCCAAGACTTCCAGGAGGTGAGTGGGTCAAGCAGATTTTTAGGGGAAGAACATGTCAGAGAGAGAACACAGCCAGCACAAAAAGCCTAAGGCAAGGGTACTGGTAAGAAAGGGCAAAGAAGAGATTGGCAGAAGAGGTGAGAAAAGGGCCTTTTTTTCCATCCTAAGGATTGTGGCATGTAGTTGAGTAAAATGAGGCCTAGCAGGGTTTTGACTGGATGATTAACATGATTGTGTAATTTTTGGTAGCAGCTTTATTGAAATATAATTCGCATGCCATACCATTTACTCATTTAAAGCATGCATTTGGTTTTCAGTACATTCAGAGTTGGGCAACAATCACCACAATCAGCTTTAGAACATTTTCTTCCCCATCAAAAGAAATCCCTACCCTTTCACCTTTAGCCTCCAATCTCCCATCTACATCCCCATTCCACCTCCAGCCCTAGACAACCACTAATTTATTCATTGTCCTATAGATTTACCTACTAATGATATTTCATGCAAATGGATCACAGTGTATCCTTTTGTGTATGACTTCTTTCACTTACTGTGCTTTCAAAGTTCATCTTGTGTGTAATCAGTATTTCATTCCTTTTTCATGGCCAAATAATATTTCATTGTATTATTATTGGTTAAAATGTAGTATAACCATATACTACATTTTACTTTTCAATTCATTTATAAGTGGACATTTGGGAAACTAAAAAACATTTTTAAAATGTTTAATTGGTTATCCTCATTTCACAGATGAGGGTGCAAGTTTAGAGAGAGATTAAGTTACTTGCCCAACATCTCCCAACTAGTAATTATGGAGCAAGGACGAGATGGAGCTTCAGGACTCAGATTTTAGAGGCTGCAAAGATTTATATTCTCCCACCCCTCAACAATTCTCCCTCTTTGGACTGATCTACCCAAAGAGCAGAAATCCACAGGTCCCAAACAATATAAGAAAGTCCTCATGCTAGGACTGCCTGCTGACTGCACCAGCTTCCTTTGGCCATCGCTTTTTCACCGTCAGCCCCACAGGAAAACGCAAAGGGGGTTCCATCATAGACCGGGTGCTTCGTTCCTAGAGGGTAACCCGTCTCTTACGTCTCGGGGAAAACAGTACCCCGAAACCCAAAGTTCTAAGTCTTCCCCCCCTCTGCTGAGCGGAACGTGAGCCGGATGCTCAGTGCCGGAATGCGGGAAGTGCGGGTCCACTTCTAGTCCTCCAGCCCTGGATGGACAGAAGGTAAGGTTGTCCCGGAGAAGACCTCAGCAGCGACTGCTTCCCGGCGTCTGCGAGCGCCAGCCTAGCTGGCTACGGCGCGGGAATCGGGAATCCGAGACCATGCGCAGGCGCGCTCCAAAGAAAGGCTCCCGGCGGCCGGAAGGGCCGGCAGCGGCAGAGTCCGCCGCTATCCCATCAGCCCGGCCTAGCAGGGCCCGCTCTTACCGGCCCCGGTCCTCCCCCCTCCTCTATCCCGTCCTGCTCTGCGGCGCAGGGGTAAGATGGCTGCCGAGAAGCAGGTCCCTGGTGGTGGTGGTGGTGGCGGCAGCGGCAGCGGCAGCAGCGGTAGCGGCGGTGGACGAGGTGCCGGAGGAGAGGAAAATAAAGAAAACGAACGCCCTTCAGCCGGATCGAAGGCGAACAAAGAATTTGGGGATAGCCTGAGTTTGGAGAGTATCCTAGAGCAACCGGGCCTAACTTGCAGTGACTACGTGTCGATCTGGAGGGCTGGGGGCGGGAGAGGCGGCGGGTCCGGCGCGTCCTGGGCAGGAGAGGCCGAGGGTTGCAGTTTCTCTTGCTTTTACTTTTTGGCTCTCAGAGATTCAGGCTCTGTCTCGCATCCCTCTCGCCCTCCTGGTTGGGTAATGTCCTTTTTTCCTGGGCGGCACAGGGCTATTTGGCAGGTTTCTCCAGTTGCCCAGTTGGAGGGTTGTGACACTGGCTACTCCGCTGAGCTCTGGTCTGGGCATCTTTGAGCCATCGAACTGGGAGAGGAAACGGCAGTCTAGACATTTTGGCTTAATACTCTTGTCTGAGCCGTCGTAGACTGTAGTAAAACTTAATGCTTTGGAAGTGGAGGTAAAAATTGTTCTGAGGAAAAGCTTGTTGCTCCTTTTGATTATAAGTAGGGTTACTTGTTAATCTGTCAGTTGCGTGGTTTTCCTAATAGATCTGTAGTTTTATCTTGTTGGGAGGCGTTCGATTGAGCCAGAGGAATTGGTTTCTAGTTCTCATTAGCATATACCTCAACTGAGTGCTCGTGATACTGGTTTGTGACCTTTTGCAACCAATAACAAATATGGAAAAGGTAGGCGAATTTCTGAAATAACACATTCAGCTTGACATCTTACTATATTTAAGTTTTCAGGGATTTAGGGTTTAACTTTTGAATTGGTGACAATAGTTCCAAATGGGTGTTAGAATAACTTCATTTTACAGGAAACCTTCTTTGTTCTTTTTTGGTTATTGGTTATTGAAATAGTCCTTTTAGTGTTCACTCTATAGGTCTCTAGAGAAACGTTGAGGAAACAAAAGAGAACTAAAACCATAGGAAAGATTGGTCTTCCTGGCTGGGGGCCTGTGACTCAAGTGGTAAGGCGCCAGCCACATACACCTGATCTGGTGGGTTCAAATCCAGCCTGAGCCTGCCAAACAATAATGATGGTTGCAACCAAAAACTAGCCAGGCAGTGTGGCTGGCGTCTGTAGTCCCAGCTACTTGGGAGGCGGAGGCAGGAAACTCGCTTGAGCCCAGGAGTTGGAGGTTGCTGTGACCTGTGATGCCACACCACTCTACCCGGGGCGACAGCTTGAGGCTCCGTCTCAAAAAAAAAAAGATAGGTCTTCCTAAAGTTTGGAACACAATTTTTAAGATTCTTAAAAGGAGAGTTTGGTTAGGGGTTCATCTTCTAAAAGAAAAACCTTAATATTTGTATGCAATCTGTTGCTTAGCTTGGTTGACATGTGCTCATCATAGCCCCTGGAAGCATCACAGCTGTTAAGAAAAGTTAGATTTGGCAGATGTAGGAGGTTATGCAAACGAAAGAGTAGTACACGTCATTTATAACATGAATCTGCTTGCATGAGTATAATGTGGGTTCCAGGTGTATATCAACAGGAACCATCCCGATTACAGTCAGCGTTTAGAATCCAGTACGTTTAATTAAGCTATTGGGTTTCAACAATCCCCAATTGCCAATAGTGTCCTTTTTAGTTTGAAAGCAGTAACGGTTCAGGCAGTTTTTCTGCATGTTTAACCTTATCCTATGACAGAATAGCTAATGGAAATGGTTACAAGAGATTTCATTAATATACTGAATATTTCACAAGTGTTTAATATCCTGTGGCCTGACAAAAATGTAGACTAATGGTACAGCTTTTGATTTATTTGGATTCTTGCCATTGTAAGCTTTTCCTTAATCTTGGCTCTAGTTCTTCAGATTATTAAGGAATCCCAGCAGCAGCATGGTTTACGGCATGGAGATTTTCAGAGGTACAGGTTAGTATCATGTATGAGATATATGGAAATCATTATGGGATTTTCAAACTTGTTTTGCTTTTGTCAGTATCCTACTTATCTACTCTGGTGTATCAGAAAGCATACCTGGAATGTCTAGCATTGAATTTATATTAAATTATCAAAAGGTATATAATTTTTTTAGAGACAAGGTCTCACTTTGTTGCTCAGTTTGGAGTGTACTGGCCCAAATAGCTGCAACAACAGGCATGTGCCACTATGCCCAGCTAATTTTTTTTTCCACTTTTTTTTATAGGGATGGGGTCTTGCTATTTTGTCCAGGCTGATCTCAAACTCCTGTCCTTAAGTGATCCTTCTGCCTTTGCCTCACATAGTTTTGGGATTACAGGTGTGAACCACCATGTTGGCCATAATTATTAAATTAAAAAATTTATAATGATTAAAAGGATTCAACCTTTTAGTCCATTTTGCTGGACAGTGTTGCAGATAACGTTTGCAGACTTCTTGTTCTTCTCTTTTTTTTTTTTTTGAGACAAAGTCTCACTATGTCACCCTTGGTAGAGTGCTGTGGTTGCTCAGAGCAACCTCAAACTCTTAGGCTTAAGCAATTCTCTTGCCTCAGCCTCCCGAGTAGCACATTTACAGACTTCTGCTGAAAATAACAGGCAATCATGGTATTTTATTTTTCTGTAGAGACAGAGTCTCACTTTATCGCCCTTGGTAAAGTGCCGTGGTGTCACACAGCTCATAGCAACCTCCAACTCCTGGGCTTAGGCTATTCTCGTGCCACAGCCTCCTGAGTAGCTGGGACTACTGGTGCCCGCCACAATGCCTGGCTATTTTTTTGTTACAGTTTGGCCGGGGCTGGGTTTGAACCCACCACCCTTAGTATATGGGGCCAGCACCCTACCCACTGAGCCACAGGTGCCACCCAATCATTCTTTTTTTAACATAACCATATTGTACAGTCTTAGTTAAAGTCAATCTTTTCAGTATTTTAAACATTATATATAAAAAATTTTTTAAAAAGCATTATATAAGGGGATTTTCTGTGGAATTATAATTTATTGGTAAGTTTTATAGCAGCCTTTAAGTTAAAAAGCAAATTTAATATGGCTCTAAAAAATAGAAGAGAGATGCCTAATGTGTTATACAATTCATTGCATGAAAGCAGAGATATGCAACTATTTCTTTTTCTTTTTTTTCTTTTTTTTTTTTTTGAGATGGAGCCTCAAGCTGTTGCCCTGGGTAGAGTGCCCTGGTGTTATAGTTAATAGCAACCTCAAACTCCTGGGCTTACATGATTCTCTTGCCTCAGGCTCCTGAGTAGCTATGACTACAGGCATCTACAACACCCGGCTATTTTTTTGTTACAGTTGTCTTTCTTGTTTAGTAGGCCTGGGCTGGGTTTAGTAGGCCCTGGTGTATGTGGCTGGTGCCATAACCACTGAGCTACAGGAACCGAGCCCCAGCAACTATTTCTATATCATAAATATTATGGTCTTTGACTACTAAAACACTCTATATCTCAGTTTCTTAATTATTTTATTTATTTATTTATTTATTTATTTGAGACAGACTCTCACTCTTTTGCCTTGGGTCCGGTGCTGTGGCTTTATAGCTCACAGCAACCTCAAACTCTGGGGCTTGAGCAATCCTCTTGCCTCAGCCTCCCAAGTAGCTGGGACTGCCGGTGCCCGCCACAACACCCAGCTGTTTTCTTTCTGTTGTTAGTGGAGACAGGTTCTTGCTCTAACTCAATGTAGTCTGAAACTCCTGAGCTCAGGCAATCCACCCACCTTGGCCTCCCAGAGTGTTAGGATTACAGGTGTGAGCCACCGCTCTTGGTCTCAGTTTCTTCGTTCATTCATTCATTCAGAAACATTTTGTGAGCTCCTGTCAGGTAGTCAGCACTGTTCTATGCATGGGAGAGCATTAAGAAAAATAGGTGGCTCGGCGCCTATGGCTCAAATGGCTAAGGCGCCAGCCATGTACACCTGAGCTGGTGGGTTCGAATCCAGCCCAGGCACGCCAAACAACAATGACGACTGCAACAACAACAACAAAAAAATGGCCAGGCCTTGTGGCGGGCGCCTGTAGTCCCAGCTACTTGGTAGGCAAAGGCAGGAGACTCGCTTGAGCCCAGCAATTGGAGGTTGCTATGAGCTGTGATGCCATGGCACTGTATCCAGGGTTACAGCTTGAGGCTCTGTCTCAAAAAAAAAAAAGAAAAAGAAAAATAGGCAAAGGCTCAGCGCCAGTGGCTCAACTGGCTAAGGCACCAGCCACGTACACCTGAGCTGGTGGGTTTGAATCCAGCCCAGGCCTGCCAAACAACAATGATGGCTGCAACCAAAAAACAATGGTTGGGCGTTGTGGCGGGCGCCTGTGGTCCCAGCTACTTGGGAGTTGGAGGCAAATAGACTCGCTTGAGCCCAGGAGTTGGAGGTTGCTGTGAGCTGTGATGTCACAGCAGTCTACCCAGGGTAACAGCTTGAGGCTCTGTCTCAAAAAAAAAGAAAGAAAGAAAAAGAAAAATAGGCAAAGATTCTTAATCTCAGGGAATTTATGAATAGAACAAACAGAAATTATCAAGCTATAGTAAAAATTAAAGAAAGGAACTCCTGTGAAGGGGAGTTAAACTAATGGTGTGTTGAGAAAGACCTTTCTGAGAATGGGGGCCATTTAGGTGAGGACCAGAAGGCTGAGGAGTCAGCCATGTGGTGAAGGGTCAACAGGACTGGGGCAGAATGAGCAAGACAGATAGTGGTATGAGATGAGGGGAGAAGGCCCTGCAGACCATGGTAACAAGTTCAGGTGTTAATCTAGATGTGATGGGAAACCATGAGAGAGTTTTAAGCAGGGAGCTGTTATGGTCTGTTTCTTTTTAATTACCGAGAACATTTTCTAACACGTATGTAGAGGGGATAGTACACTGAATCCTGAGTCCATCACTCATTCATCATAGTAATCAACTCTCTGCTCTTTTTGTTTCATCTGTTTTTTCTACATTAAATATTTTTTTATCAAAAGTTATAAACATTCTATTCAAATATGATTTATGTAAGAAAGTGATGGATTTTTTCACAAATCAAACCCCTGTAATCAGAACCCAGATTAAGAGACAAAACATCATCAACTTTCCAGAAGTCCCCATTTTGCCCCTTCTTAGTACAAATTCTTCCGCCTCAAGGGTCTCCACTATCATGACTTCTAACACCTTTGAATAGGTTTGCTTATTTTTGTTTTTGTTTTGTTTTTTTTGGGACAGAGCCTCAAGCTGTCACCCTGGATAGAGTGCCGTGGCATCACAGCTCACAGCAACTTTCAATTCCTGGGCTCAAGCGAGTCTCCTGCCTCTGCCTCCCAAGTAGCTGGGACTGCAGGTGCCCGCCACAATGCCCGGCCATTTTTTGGTTGCAGCGGTTGTTATTTGGTGGGTCTGGGCTGGATTTGAACCTGCCAGCTCAGGTGTACGTGGCTGGCGCCTTAGCCCGTTGAGCCACAGGCACTGAGCCGATTTGCTTATTTTTGAAATGTATTCCTATAGCACCACACAGTATATATTCTTTTGTAAGAGTCTTCCTTCAACATTATGGTTGTAAAATTCCTCCACATTTTTGTAGTTGTAGTTCTGTATGGTGTTCTTTTAGGTGAACACACTGCCATTTATATATCACTATACTGTTGCTGGGCATTTGGCCAGTTTACAATTTGGGTTATTAAAATTTTTTTTTTTTCCTTTTTGGAGACAGGGTCTTGCTCTGTTGGCTCAGCTAGTGTGCAGTAGCCTCATCGTAGCACACTATACCCTTAAACTGGGCTTAAGTGGTCATCGTGCTTCAGTCTTTGGAGTATCTGGGACTTCAGGGATCTGCTACCACACCTGACTGATTTTTCTATTTTTTTTTTTTCTTTTGAGACAGAGCCTCAAGCTGTCACCCCGGGTAGAGTGCAGTGGCATCACAGCTCACAGCAACCTCCAACTCCTGGGCTGAAGCGAGTCTCTTGTCTCCACCTCCCAAGTAGCTGGGACTACAGGCGCCCGCCACAACACCTGGCTATTTTTTGGTTGCAGCCGTCATTGATGTTTGGTGGGCCTGGGCTGGATTCGAACATGCCAGCTCAGGTGTATGTGGCTGGCGCCCTAGTCACTTGAGCCACGGGCGCTGAGCCTGATTTTTCTATTTTTTGTAGAGGGAGGATCTTAATCCTACTCAGGCTGGTCTGGAACTCCTGGGCTCAAGCAGTCCTGTTTCAGCCTGCCAAAGTGCTAGGATTACAGATATGAGCCATTGCACCCAACCCTGTTTCTGTTGACTATGTACCTGGGAGTAGAAAACTATGGGATAAGCTATGTTCAGCCTTTCCAAAGTCATTGTACACTAGTTTGCATAAACACCAGTGTTTGAGGGCTACAGTAACACCACATGCTTGCCAGCAGAATGTTCTTTCTTACATTTTGCTACTTGATGATTATATTAATATATATATATATTTTTGTAGAGACAGAGTCTCACTTTATTGCCCTCAGTAATGTGCCGTGGCGTCACACTGCTCACAGCAACCTCCAACTCCTGGACTTAGGCGATTCTCTTGTCTCAGCCTCCCGAGTAGCTGGGACTACAGGTGCCTGCCACAACCCCCGGCTATTTTTTTGTTGCACTTCAGCCGGGGCTGGGTTTGAACTTGCCACCCTCAGTATATGGGGCCAGCACCCTGCCCACTGAGCCACAGGTGCCACCTATTATATTATATTATATTATTTTTTTTATTTTTTTATTTTTTTTGAGACAGAGCCTCAAGCTATTACCCTGGATAGAGTGCTGTGACATCACAGCTCACAGCAACCTCCAATTCCTGGGCTCAAGCGAGTCTCTTGCCTCCACCTCCCAAGTATCTGGGACTACAGGCGCCCGCCACAACGTGCGGCCATTTTTTGGTTGCAGCCACCATTGTTGTTTGGCGGGCCCGGGCTTGATTCGAACCCGTCAGCTCAGGTATAAGTGGCTGGTGCCTTAGCCTGTTGAGCAACAGGCGCTGAGCCTTTTTATTTATTTTTATTTTATTTTATTTATTTTTTGAGACAGAGTATTAGTAGGTCGCCCTCGGTAGAGTGCTGTGGCATCACAGCTCACAGCAGCTCCTGGACTTAAGCAATTCTTTTTTTTTTTTTAATTGATTGATGTATGTATGTATTTATTTATTTATTTTTAAAGACAGAGTTCCACTTTGTCACCCTCCGTAGAGTGTGTAGTGTCACAGCTCACAGCAACCTCCAGCTCTTGGGCTTAGACGATTCTCTTGCTTCAGCCTCCGGGGTAGCTGGGACTACAGGTACCTGCCACAACATCTGGCTATTTTTTTTTATTGTTGTTGCAGTTTCGCCAGGGTGGGTTTGAACCCGCCACCCTTGGTGTATAGGGCTGGCACCCTACTCACTAAGTCACAAGCACTGCCCTGGCTTAAGCAATTCTCTTGCGTCAGCCTCCCAAGTAGCTGGGACTACAGACACCTGCCACTACACCCAGCTATTTTTTGGTTGTAGTTGTCATTGTCGTTTGGCAGGCCCAGGTTGGATTTGAACCAGCCAGCTCTGGTGTATCTGGCTGGTGCCTTAGCCACTTGAACTACAGGCACTGAGCCCCTATTTTATTTTATAACATAAATAACGAGTTTATCTCAAGTGGAGAGTTTGAGAATCAATATTTTAACTCTGTAGTGGCAGGTTGACCATTTGAGCTCTGAGTTTTCCTTAGAAAACTTAGGACAAGATTGAGGTCTATCCCGATGGGGCTTTTTCTGTAGCCACACATCGTTGGAAATGCCTCATAGAGTGACATTGTGGTTTTGCTTTATTCACAGAACTATTTATTAGGTCTGTGGGAAAGAACTACAAGACAGTTGATAAAAGTATGAAAGACCTAATTAATTTGTTTTTACCTTAGGTGTTGTAATAACCCACTAATCCGTACTATTCTTGAGTGTGATGGCTTTAGGAACCAGTATGATTTGAATTCATTCATTTTTCTAAAAGGGTGTCAAACTGAGAATCAGGCAGATGGATCTACTCTAAAAAGTGGGGAATTTTAAGTTTCCATCAAAGAAGTGAAAATAAAAAGAATGGCAAGCAACTTTTGGGCTAAGAGGACAACTGTGGATTGAGGATCATTCATTAAAAAGGGCTGTCTTAAAGATCTTCAGTGACTCCAGCCATTCAGATGGACAGCAGAAGGAGAATCACATGTGGAATTCCTTGAATAAAAATTTATTAATTTTTCCTATTGCCATAATAAAAAAAAGAACTTTTACACACACACACACACAAAAACTTAGGACAAGAATTTGGCCATCCAAGAAAATCTGGCATGCCTTTGATACAAGTATTTACAAGTAAAGGTGCCATGAACCAACAGGAGCACCCAAAGCAAAAGCAGGAGTTCCCGGCTCTTCATCTGTGGCTCAATGGGCTAAGGCACCAGCCATGTACACCTGAGCTGGTGGGTTCGAATCCAGCCCAGGCCTGTCAAACAACAATGACGGCTGCAACCAAAAAATGGCTGGGCGTTGTGGTGGGTGCCTATAGTCCCAGCTACTTGGGAGGCAGAGGCAAGAGACTCGCTTGATCCCAGGAATTAGAAGTTGCTGTGAGCTATGATGTCATAGCACTCTCTCCAGGGTGACAGCTTGAGGCTCTGTCTCAAAAAAAAACAGGAGTTCCCCAGAGCTAAAAGGCTTTGGCAACTGTTGGGATGGTCCCTTACTCTTTCCCAGAAAGGCAGTATTCCTACCCACAGCTTAACCTGAGGCTGCTCCCTGCAGGGAGCACCAATGGGTCCAACCAGGGACACCAAATTCTGTTACCCGAAGTTTGGTACTTGTCCTGAGGCTGCATAAGAAGAACAAGGACAAGTGAATTGAGGAGGAAAGAGAAATTTATTAATTTATTTGCAAATGAGGCTAGCAGACTCCTGTCTCAAAGTACCAGCATCCTCCTATTTTATTTTATGAGTTGTAATCTGATAATATTATTTTGATGCTTCAGTTGGCCCAATTTTGGCCAATGAAAGCCACTTTCAGGTGGCTGTGTTCTTTCATTGTTGTTATTTGATTTTTTTTTTTTTTCTCTTTTTTTGAGACAGGTTCTTACTTTAATGCCCTTGGTAGAGTGCCATTCATTGTAGCTCACAGTAATCTCAAACTCTTGGGCTCAAGTGATTCTCATGTCTCAGCCTCTTGAGTAGCTGGGACTATAGGCACCTGCAACAATGCCTAGCTAATTTGTCTATTTTTATTAGCGATAGGGCCTTGTTCTTGTTTAGGATGCTCTTGAACTTGAGCTCAAGTGATCCTCCCCCCTCAGCTTCCCAGAGTGCTAGGATGACAGGTGTGAGCCATTGTGCCTGCCCTTGTACTGTTTTATTTATTTATTTATTTTTTGTTGTGGTAAAATATATGTAAAATTAACCCCCTTTAAGTTCAGTGACATTAAACATATTCACACTGTATAAGTATTGCTATTATCGTTCTCCAGAACTTTTTTATCATTACACACACAGTTTGGGATGATAAATACTAATTCTTCCTCGTTCTCTTCTATTAACAATCCCTGGTAACTTCTACTTTCTGTCTGTATGAATTTGCTTATTTTAAGTACCTCGTTTAAGGGCGGTGGCCCCATATTCTGAGGGTGACAGGTTCAAACCCGCCCCTGGTCAAACTGGAACAACAACAACAAAAATAGCTGGGCATTGTTGCGGGTGCCTGTAGTCTCAGCTACTTGGGAGGCTGAGGCAAGAGAATCACCTAAGTCCAAGAGCTGGAGGTTGCTGTGAGTTGTGATGCCATAGTACTCTACAAGAGTGACAAAGTGAGACTCTGTCTCTACAAAAATAAAAGTACCTCATTTAAGTGGAATGTGTACAAGAAAGTAGACCCCAAAGGTGGGGCCCAGCCCAAAGGCCAGCTAGGTTCTTGGCTTCACACAGGAAAGAACTGAAGAATGAGTGTACAGAGTAAAGCAAAAGCCAGTTTATTGAAGAGGAGAGAAAAAAAGAAGGCTACCCCATATACAGGACAGCAACTATCTCTTGGCGCAACAGAGAGTAACCCTTTGTGAGTTTCTGTGCCTTTATTTTATACTTTCTGTTTAATTTTGTGTTAAGCAGAGGGAATATTATTTAGAAGATTTCTCTGAAAGACGTGGCAAGTTCCTGGGGCTGAGGGTTCCTTCCCTTTCTAAACCCTGCAGGGTAACTTCTGGGAGTTGCCATGGTATTTATAAACTGTCCTGGTGCTGATGAGAATTTCTTTTAGCATCTAATGAGCAATGAGGTTAATCTGAGGTCATTTTCTTCACCATCTTGGTTCTAACTCAGCGGTTCTCAGCCTGTGGGTCGCAATCCCTTTTTAACAATGAAAATACATTGCGGCATTAGGAAGCTTAAGAACCAGTATTCTAATTGGTATTGGCCACTTTCTCTGCTGTTGTCTCCTGTTTCATCAGAGACTTTGGTTCCAGTATTACGACTCCTTATGGAGCAAGGCCTCCTGGTTTCCTAGCTCAGAAGCACGTATTTGCCTTTTGTGTCTTGCTTATTTCACTTTGCATAATGTGTTTAAAGTTTGTCCATGTTATAGCATATATCAGAATTTTACTCCTTTTTAAGGCCGAATAATATTTTATTGTATATATGCCCCATTTTGTTTAACTGTTCATTTGTCCATGGACGTTTGGGTCATTTCCACCTTGGGCTGTTGTGAATAGTGCTGCTTTGAACATTGATGTACAGACATTCCTTTGAGTCTTTGCTTTCAGTTCTTTGGGTATATACTTAGAAGTGGAATTGCTGGCTCTTATGGTAATTCTATATTTAATTTTTGAGAAACTGTCAAGCTGTTTTCCACAGTGGGTATTCCGCTTTACCAGTAATACACGAGGGTTCCAATTTGTGCACATCCTTGCCAATACTTGTTGTAAGAGCCAGACCTAATAGGTGAGACCCATATGTATTTTAGAATGATCGTAAAACCTTTCTAGAATTTTGAGAGGAATTGCATTAGTCTTGTATGTCTATCTGGGAATAATTGACATCTTTACTATTTTGAGTCTTCTAATCCTTAAACACAAATGCTTGTCCATTTGTTTAGATCTTGGATTTTTTTCATTAGCATTTTGTGGTTTTTTTCATCATACTAGTTCTACACATGTTTTGTTAGGTTTATACCTAAGTATAGGCCCAGAGTTGAAGAAGTTTTACTGTTAAGGAAACAAATGAAGAGCTACCATAGGTATAGGCATGAGGTCAAAAGAAAGATTTTTGTGAGTGTATACAGTGTGTGCCTGTGTCTGTGTTTAAGCAGAATGGGTTTATACTGTACAGACTGTTTGGTAACCTGTATTTTTTACCTCACAGTATAACATGACTACCAGTTATACTTAGTGTTCTTAATTTTTTTTTTTTTTTTTGAGACAGAGCCTCAAGCTGTCACCCTGGATAGAGTGCTGTGGCTTCACAGCTCACAGCAACCTCCAATTCCTGAGCTCAAGCGAGTCTCCTGCCTCTGCCTCCCAAGTAGCTGGGACTACAGGCGCCCGCCACAACGCCCAGCCATTTTTTTTTTTTTTTGGTTGCAGCCATTATTGTTGTTTGGCGGGCCCAGGCTGGATTCGAACCCGCCAGCTCAGGTGTATGTGGCTGGCGCCTTAACCCGCTGAGCCACAGGCGCCGAGCCTTAATTTTTTTTTTTTTTTTGAGACAGAGCTTCAAGCTGTCACCCTGGGTAGAGTGCTGTGACATCACAGCTCACAGCAACCTCCAATTCCTGGGCTGAAGCGAGTCTCCTGCCTCCACCTCCCAAGTAGCTGGGACTACAGGAGCCCACCACAAC
>CAUYON010125223.1:0-12112 GCA_963573935.1 Arctocebus calabarensis
CAATTGCCACAAGCTTTGTTTTGTTTTATTTTATTTATTTTTTTTTTTTTAGACAGAGCCTCAAGCTGTCACCCTAGATAGAGGATAGAGTGCTGCAGCATCACAGCTCACAGCAACCTCCAATTCCTGGGCTCAAGCGAGGCAGAGGGGGGCCTCTGCCTCCCAAGTAGCTGGGACCATAGGCGCCCACCACAGCGCCCAGCCATTTTTTGGTTGCAGCCGCCATTGTTGTTTGGAGGGCCCAGGCTGGATTTGAACTCGCCAGCTCAGGGTGTAGGTGGCTGGCGCCTTAGCCCGTTGAGCCACAGGCGCCGAGTTCCGATGTTTCAAAACGCTAATTTGAGGAGAAGGTTGCACGGCAGAAGGTGTTAATGTGGCCTATATGGACTTTAGTGGTGACCCAACTGGACTGTGGAACTTTGGGATACCTCTGGATTCAAGCTACTCCCCACTGTTGTTTAGAAATCCTTCATCTCCTTCTCTCCTCAAACTTCCCATCCTCTATTGACCCAATTTCTAGCATTTCAGTATCTTTTTCCTGCTAAAGAACTTGTCCAAGTAACTGGTGTATTTTCCTTCTCAACTTGTTCATCCTTCCTTACCTTACCTCGCAACAAAACTGGTTTGTGAGAAAACAGTCCTCCTCACCACCCACAAACTGACTATCCCAGGAAGATTGGTATAAACCTTCTGATTGAGCCAGACTTGCCATTCCTTTTTCCTGTTTTTCTTGGCTTACCAACTTTGATATCAAACTTTTTGGTTCTAGTTAGGACCCTGAGCTATTCAAGTCATTTATCAACAACATCATTAAGCTCATGTTGTGAACTAAGTTGAATAGTTCCCTCAATAAAGGAATCAAATTCAAATTCCTAATTCTTTTCTCTTCCTTTTTCAGCCAGTTACATTGATGCTTCCTTTAGAGCTATCTGAGCTTTAACCAATGCATTCCTTTAACATTTTGACTAGCCTTTCTTATCAGAGTTTTCTTTACATTGTTCTTTCCAATTGGAAGGATCTATAACAAGCTTGGGTTCATACTAATGGTTAACTTTGCTCTCTCTCCAAATTAAGTTATCTAAATATGATGATGACCTTGTTTTGTAGTTCTAAATATGGCTACATTCCAGAACACAAAATTCGTTTTAGTGATGATCTGGGTACTTCCGGCAAGTACCAGATAGAATAAATAGTATCAAAAGTAGGATCCTCTAGATCAGTGGCTCTCAACCTTCCTAATGCTGCAACCCTTTAATACCATTCCTGGGGGGCGCGACCCACAGGTTGAGAACTGCTGCTCTACTTGTCCTCATCTCCATCCAAATATTTTCGAGGATCAACTTATACTTCCTCTTCATAAGTGACACTGGACAGCCCTCTTGGGTCAAGCTGATAGTCATCAGAGTCAAAGTTATTATGAATAGGTCCATCATTCTCTAAAATCTGAAAATTGTTTGTACCTCTCCCAGTTGTAAATGTGACTGTGACTTTCTTCCATATGCAGAATATTAACTTCATCTTCAATATGGAAAGGATGACTTGAATTAGTTCATCCATTGGAAAAAAATACACGCTCATGGAAGGATGGGAGAGCTCTTCTTCTGCTGTCAAGGGATCCCTGGGGCTAAATGTCAAAATTTGTTCCAGGAAATCCAGTGCTTCTTGGGGTTTAAAGCCCTATCCCTGCCCTGGGCGATTCTGCACTAATCCCCAGAAGCAGCTGAGTTAAAAGTTTGTGTGGCTCAGTCATGTCATTGCTAATGTAAACTGGAATTACACTAAGAAGCTCCTCACAATCTTCCTCATGTACAACAGGTATAGATTCTAAAATCAGTGGAATCTCTTCATGTGCACCTACAAAAAGGGTTTCACCAGTCAGCATTTCAGCAAAGATGCAGTCTGCAGCCCACATGCCAATGACTTTCATATAATGATTAGGAGAAAGCAAAAGATGTGGAGATCTGTAGTATTTAGTAACCAATCCTTCAGAAAGACGACCCTTCTGGGAATAATGAGGATCTATGATCCATGCAAGACCAAATTCACCTACCTTCAGCACCTAGTCTTCAGCATTAATGAAAAGATTAGCTGGTTTGAGATCTCTATGCAGTTTGTTTGCAGAATGATATACTCAAGCCCCTGTAGCAGCTGATACATGAATCGCTTGGCATGTAATAAAGGGTCCTGCTCCAGCACATTAACCAAGCCCATCTCCATGTATTCCTGAACAATGTAAATGCTGTTAAGTTCAGTTAAGAGCAACCACATCATCTGTTAATTGGTTTCTACTGGCACCAAGAAATTTCAAACACTTTCACAATGTTGTCATGGTCAAGTCTTCTAATAATTTTGATTTCACGTAGAGCATCTTTGACACTCTGGGGATCAGTTAGGAAAATTATCTTGATGGCTATTGGATTGTTACATTGTCTGCAACGGAAAAAACCAAGCCATTGCCTCTACAACCCAATCGTTTTAAGTCCAGATACCTGGAATCCCAGATCAAAACCATGAATGTTCATGAGACTTTCAAATGTCTCTGCCATTTTTGAAACCCTCACTATCACCTTTTCCTTTTAAATTGCACTGTGTAAATAAGGAAGAAAACTGGCATCAAAAGGAACTGGCATCTTTCAGAAAGGGATAAGAAAAATAATTACACTTCCACAGCAAGATGGGTGGTTTCTTGATGTTCGTTGCATAAGCCAACCAGGCCTGTTGAGTTTCCCTTAGATTTAAAGCTCAAAAGGCTCTACTCATAATGTGAATTAGAAAGACTGTAGTACTCATGGGAAATGGGCAGAGACTGCAAACATTTAAAGAATACACTCAAGAAATCCGAATGGAATGAATGACATAATATGCACTCAGATTTACTGCACTAAATGATGTAACATTTAACAAAAATGTGAATAAATATGCACACAACAGGCTTCTGTGAACATTCTCCTCACAGTGCAGACACATTCATTATTGGATGGTCCTGAGCAGCATCATTCTAAGGTGCTGGGAAGCACTATTTCCATTTTGCTTCTCTTCTTCCTTGGTCGCTATCTATTTCAACAGGCAGCTGTTGGTTAACAGAAGATGTCTTTTGTTAGTGATCAGGTGGCTCCAGCTCACCCCAATCACAGTCAATGCTACCGTCCATCTTAATTGGCTACAATCAGACTTCAAGTCATCAAGGGAGTGAGGGGGGACCGGGACAGCCCCCATTGTGGGCTCAGGTCTCCAACTATGTCTATGAGGCTCCTGCTACTCTGTCATGTAACCCCAACCCCACCCCCAAGAGAGGGGGCCTGAACCATGCCTTTTTTTTTTTCTTTGAGACGAGTCTCACTCTGTTGCCCTGGGGTAGAGTGCCATGGCATCATCATAACTCACAGCAACCTCAAACTCTTGGGCTCCAGACAGCCTCATGCCTCAGCTTCCCAAGTAGCTGGGACTAGAGGCATCCACCACAATGTCCAGCTAATTTTCCATTTTTAATACAGACGGGTCTTACTCTTGCTTAGGCTGGTCTCAAACTCCTGAACTCAAACAATCCACCCTCCTCAGCCTCCCAGAGTGCTAGGATTACAGGCATGAGCCACTGTGCCTGACCTTGAACCATGTCTTTTTAATTCTGAACTCATTCTCTATAATCTCTTCTAGTTTTAAGGAACAAAAATCCATTCACGTTATCTCATATAATAAGAGTTTTATAGTAAGAGCAGAGGTGCGTAGGAACTAATACATAGTTCACTATCCAGCCATAAAAAGAGCAGACATCTAGCAGAACTGGACCTTATAGCAGAAAAACAGAAAATGAAAAGTTATTTAGAATCCAAGACAGCACTAGCCAAGGACCCCCATCTTGACTCCAAGATAGCACTAGTATGTCTCTCCCACCTTCTTCCCGTCTGCTTGCTGCATCTTTTTCATGCCTTACTTTTACTCTTTCTCTGTATATGTACACATATATATCTTTTTCTACATATTGTGTCTGCTTCTTTATTTCTACTTTCCCTATACCTTCAACCCACTCACACTCTACTTTTGTGGCCCCTACACGACCCTTTTTACTTATGGTTTGATTCTTTCATAGTCTCCCCCTTTCGGCTTTCACTCCCATTGCCTCAATCTCTTCATTTCCCTATTCAGATGCTTGGGAACATTCTGATTATCTCAGAGATTTTGGTTGTAGCAGTTTGGTTGCTTTTTTAAAAATTCGATTTGTTGTTTGTTTGGCTTGGGAATACCAATCTACGCATAGGTCACTAACTAGCCTATGAATTTTGCTTCACTGAGTCTGGTATCCTCTTTTGGTCCCAGTTAGGAGCAGAGACAAGATCATCTTATACAAAAATGGGACCTCTTAGGACAGTCCCATCTTCATGAGACGGTGGTAGGGTCAGTTTCACCTAGAAGGGCATGTGAATATGACAATCCTGAAATAGACAAATCTGGTATACTCCACAACTTGCCTGCTAGAATGCACACTCTTCTTTTACGCATGCCTGGGCATAGCAAAGAATGCTTTTCTTGTATGTGATCCTACATTTACAAAAGATTGTCACATTTGTCCAGCAAGGGAAGGAGGGGATGCAGCATGAATATTGAAGAGACATTGTAGATACCGGGCATTTCGATGTTCATGGACCTGTTCCGATAGCCCCATAAAATTACCATAGTGACAGTCTTTGACAATCAGCCTTAACTCTGTCCATTAATACAATTTAACTGGTACCACAATTTGCTCATAAATGTGATCAGGGTCTGCACCTGACCTAAAGAGTTCACAAACTGTTAGCTATTGGAAGAAAGCTCTTCTCACACCTAGGTTAAGTGATAGCCTTGCATTTCCTCCTGTACCATACGCAGGGCAATGCTGGACTGGCATTATACCTTTCTCAGTGTATATTCAGCCCGCTACCATGGGAAATGACCACTGAGCTACCTTCAAAGGGCACAAACTCTGAGACGGACCCAAAAGACCACAGGCAAGTTATTCCTTAACTCCTTTCTCTGTATATACCATTGGCTATTAGCATTTTATCTTCCACCTAAGGGAGTAATCTCTCACTTCCATCCATCTAGCAACCAAGGAAACACTAATTCAAATTCCCTACATTTTATTATAAGGGCCCCTGTCTTGGGTAAGCTCGCGCACAGCCTCAAATTTGTATTAGATTCTTTTGTTTGCACTTTCTTTCATCTCATTTAATTTGTTCTTATAGGATTAGGCCCTCTCCCATGGCTGCCAAGACCCTTTTTAGATTTTGATTCTCAAATACCTCTTAAGTCAATTTTCTTCATTTCTCTGCTAATGATTTGCTTCACGTTTTCAGTATCTCTCCCCTGGATAATTTAGGAACAGCATAACTTACCTTTCTGGGTTTCGCCTATTCCACAACTAATGCACATTTTCAACCTCCAAAATGGTCTTTCTACAACGTAAATTTGATTACGTCCTTTTATTTTCTGCCATTTACTCTCTTACATCTGTCTTCATGCCTTTTCACTTCCCTCTGATTGGCGTATTCTCCTATTCTTTTGTCACAGGTCACTTCCCTGATCACTCCTTTTTCCCCTGACAGAGATACTGTTCTCTCTATTTTAGAGTTCTTCTGTAGCTTATACATTCTTCTATTCATGTGTCCTGCTATGTTAGCTGTATAATTACTTTTATATATCTCCTTTATTAATCTGTCTCTCCTGGCAGACTCCATTTCCTTTAAGATAGAAACTATACTTTATCTCACATACAGGGCATCTTTATATTCTGGTTTTTAGCTTATTGTATGTTCAGGGGTTGTTTATTGAATGGAATTTGAATTTGTTTAGTCTATAACAGAGATTCAATTGCCTGGCTACTGTGATAGCAAATTCCCTCTTCTCCTCTCCTGATACCCAAAAGCAATGTATGTAAAGCATAACCCTTTATTCCTTTCCTGTTTAGATTTTACTTCTGTTCCTTACTCCTCATTTCCTGATTCATCTTTTGCTACTTTCTTCTCAACTAAAAAACCAGTGGCCAATTTACCCATTGTTAGGTATAAATAAACTAAATATCTTCAGCCAAAGAGGAGCACTTTCCAGTTAAGACCCCATTTCTCCCTGCAATGAAGTTTCCTGACCTAAGCTTGTACAGTTCTGATTCTGAGTGTTTTCCCAGCTATCTAGATCCTATTTTGTGTCACAAATGTCCAGGATTAAGAAGGAAAAGGTGGTTTCCCAAGTACCATTCTCCATTTAAGTTAGCTCCCTTCTCCGAGCTAAGTTCTAATTCTTTAGGGTCCATATTTGGGGTTCCAGGAACCTTCCCCAGGTACCAGTACCTTGAGCAGTAACTCCTTGGGGAAGTATTTTGGTGAGTTGTCCTTTTCTTGCTGGTCGACTGGGCAGGGAGGGGGGTTGTTGGTCATAATGAGTAAGGTCTTATCCTGATCATACTCTGTTACTTTTAACATGAAGCTTGTGGTTTTCCTGTTTTGAGTCAGGAATTTCTGCAGTGCCGTGGACTTCAAAGGTTTATAGTACTGGGCCTGAGCAGACCAGAGAGACAGAGAGATTAGGTCAAGAGAAGATTAGCAAATCAATTGGCTGAACTTTTGCCTCTGTGGTGAGGACAGAGGCTGCACAAGGGCTGGACAAACCCACTCTAAAATTCTTTCATCAGAAACTGGCTGAAGCTGAAAATAGACCAAGGGGCTGGAGAAGTGCAATGGCAAGTTTTCCACAATAAAAGGAGCATGAAGACTAAAGAAAGGTAACACAGGGCACAGTGTGGTGGGGCAAACAGAGAGACGTCTGTGTGGCTAATCCTAACTGGCCTTCTCTCTACAGCTCTCTCTGAGGCAGAGGGGAAACAACCCAGACCAACTCTCCTTGCTCCGGGAGTTCCTGCAGCAGCACACACAGCCTCATGCCCATCTTCCCTGTGGACGTTTCTCCACACAGGCACAACCACATCAACACATTCATAAGCACATCCTTAAAAATGGAAAGCAGGGCGGCGCCTGTGGCTCAGCGAGCAGGCTCGCCGGCTCCATATGCCGAAGGTGGCGGGTTCAAACCCAGCCTTAGCCAAACTGCAAAACAGAAAAATAGCCGGGTATTGTGGTGGGCGCCTGTAGTCCCAGCTACTCCAGAGGCTGAGGCAAGAGAATCACCTAAGCCCAGGAGTTGGAGGTTGCTGCGAGCTGTGTGATGCCACGGCACTCAGGGCAATAAAGTGAGACTCTGTCTCTACAAAAAAAAAAAAAAAAAAAAAAATGGAAAGCAGTCACGAAAGACAGCATATCAGGATAAGGAAGGGGCTATCCCAATAAATTTGCTTTTCTCCTAACAGGAGGAACACAGAGGTTCAGAAAAGGAGAAGAGAGGAAATAGATTATATGGTTTCTTCTTCTTCTGGGGTTTTGTTTGTTTGTTTTTTGTGATCATAAGTCTGTTTTCTCAAATTAGAGGAAAATATCAGCTGCAGGGACCACTGTATTCCCAGTTCTCACTTCCCACCTCACCATCCCTGGCTCCCAGCACTGCCTCTGGCGAGGTGTCCTAAGCAGCTCTGCCTCAGTGTCCCACTGGGAGTCTGCACACTCCCAGGAGTTAAGCGCACATGGAGGCATTCGGGATACTCTGCAGGGGCCTCTGCTGAAACCTGCCCTTAGAGACCTTGGGAAATGCTTTTTTCACCTACCAAATTTGGATGGACTGTGTAATACTGAAGGTTCTCCAGAACAAATTTTGATTGCCCGACTGGATAAAAAATCTAAAGACAATAAGCAAAGTTAGTTGGGGTTACAGCTGTCCTCAACAGTATTCCATTCCTTACCTCAGCTTAATCTCACTAAAATCTGGTCTCTAATTTTACTCAGTGAGAGGCACAGTGTGCTTCATGTTTTGCACTCGGGGTTTCTGGAACAAGGGCCATAGCAAGGAGAGCTGGCTTCTAAGACATCCTCACAGGGAAGCTTGTGAAACTGATAGAAATGATGTGACCCAGCCTTATGGCATTGCAGGGAAAGCCACTGAGGGGCAAAGTAGAGAAGTCAGCATCAAAGTTCAGACTGGGACAAAGCCCTCAAAGGGATCACACCGCTTTAGCCTTTTCCATATCTGTAGGAGTGATATTGGTGAAAATCAACATGGAGGGCAATCTTTAAGGAAAAGAGCAAATTGCAAAAGGGCAATAGCCTGAGGGCTGCAGGTGTAAGGGGGCCCTATGAACAACTCTGCCAGCTGCGCTGGGAACAGACACACTCCCAGAGGAGGAGAGCAGGGGCAGTGCCTTTTGCATTTTTGAACATCTCTGCAATATACAATTCTTCCAGAAACGTTCCCCAAAAATTGTTTTGAATTTTGGTAGCACTTCTGTCTACCGCTTTGCATTCTTCTGCTGGTGGTAGCCCTGGATACCAGAGGATCGTTTTGAGTGTCGTGTCTGTGGTGGAGGAGCTGAGCCTCTTTGATTCTCCTCCTGGTGGCCCCAGGGTTCTTGCCCCCCTTTTTTCATAGCCTTATCTAAGGATGAATCAAAGGGAGGAGAACAGGAGGAGGCAAAACTGAATTACCTTCTTTTGGCTTGGCATAATCAGAAATCAGGAGAAAAGAAGAGGGTATAATCCCGTGTTTATATCAGCATTTCTAAAGATTGTGGTACCCCACAAGGAGGTGGTCGGGTAAGATAAGGTACAGAGGAAAGGCAACTTGCACTGAAAGGTGCTTAAAGCCAGAAAGCAAATGGAAGAAGAGAGGAATAGTAGGAATGGAACAGAACTGTAGGATGAGCAGAGTCCTTGCTATGCTCCAGGAGGAAAAGGCCAGAAGTTGGGAATTCTTAGGGATTGGAGAAGGAGAAGGAAAAAGAATAGCGGAGAACTCTTAACATTCCTTAAGGTAGGGTAGAATGAAATATGACATGAATCCCACAATGCAATCATTTAATTTTTATTATATTTCGAAAACTGAAGTCTATTCATTTAAAACAAATTTGAAAAAACCCTGCTTCACAAATATGAAATGTATGTGTATGACATATTTAGAATTATAGATGTCTCGGAAAAAATGTATTTAGGGGAAAGGTGTGCAGACTTTTTAAAAGGGTTTTTTAAATATTAGTATTAGAAGAAAGTCCCTGGGTAAAATGTTTTTACCACTGAATTTTTTTGAGGTATTACATCTCTGTTCCAAATTAGTCTTCAGCAGTTAACTAAACCCACAAGATTGTCCAACTGGTAATATGTTTTTAGTTTTGTCATGTTGAATTACACTATCTCTGGCTGATTAAATAAAGTTCGCCTGGAAAATTCACTTGAATGTAATAAACATGTTAAAGCAACCAGGATGCCCAGTGGAGTTTTGCTATTTTACAAGAGGTAGTTGTGAATTCTAGGTAAATTAGAGTTTAACACTCTGATAGGTTTCTGGCTTGTGCATTTTATGCTAATGTGTCCTTGTCTCTTCTTTTTTCTGTGCTTCTGTTTTTCTTTCATAAAATAACAAAAATTAACCTTATTCTCTATATAAATCTTAACCCTCCTTTGCTTTCAAGAGGAAGTTTATGAAACCCATTTTATAAAGTACTCTAAGCAACTCCAAAGAAAGACTTCAAATGAACATTTGCTGATGCTCTTTCTTACCTCATCATTATCAGCAAGTATTTCTTTCTCAAGTTTAACTGAGTTACTTTCTGAAGTCTTTAAATCGTCCTCTTGAAACCTGGAAAAGGCAGAACAACCAGTTGCATTTTGACTCAAAAGCTAGGCCTTCTGCATCTTCTCAATCTCCCCCAACAAAGTTTGGGAGCCTAACCCAGAAGAGCCCAATTTAGGTGATCGTGAATTGACTATGTAGTGAAGACTAGGACTCACCAGCCAGCCTGCATCCTGGGGGAAACCGAAATTTCCATTCGAAGAGTTAAACAAGTAGGACTTCTTAGAGATATAATGACATCTGATGAACTTGTTTCTTATAAAATAGGGATTTTATACAGCGAGTGCCTAAAGTCCTAGATACTTGGGAGGCTGAGGTGAGAGAATCACTTAAGCCCAAGGGTTTGAGGTTGCCGTGAGCTGTGATGCCATGGCACTCTACCCAGGGCGACATAGTGAGACTCTGTCTCAAAAAAATAAAATAAAACAAAATAAAATAAAATGGGGATTTTAGGCCACTCAAGGAAGTGCACTAATACACTGCTTAATGCCTCCTGGTCCTACTCTTCCTCCACATGGAAATGGCCCTGCCTTTACCAATGATTGGCCAATGATTAGCCAAGGAATCTATGAGAAAAAATAAAGTTAGTGGAACTTCCCAACTAAGTTTCCAATACTTATTGACCTTGCTTGGGTTATTGACTTTCTCATCTCCCTAACCACATATGAAGGTTTTTCTTCCTAGAACTAGGGTAGTAAAAATGATAATCAATGACAAATATTTTTTGGACTGTGCTCTTTCACTTGCTTTTCTACCCTTTATTCTGATACCAGTTCCCTTTGGGGAAAAGAGGAGAAGAGGAAGAAGAGACAAAATTTAATCATAAAATATTTTTGATTCCCTGACTGATTCTTTTTAAATCCATTTACTGCCTAAACATAGTATAGAGTATATATTTTATTGATGCTCATCAGTAAAATTGGGTTAATGATTAAAATAAATAGCCTGGGGCAGCGCCTGGGGCTCAATGAGTAGGGCCCTGGCCCCATTTACTGAGGGTGGCAGGATTAAGCCCAGACCAGCCAAACTGCAACAATGACAACAACAGCAGCAACAAAATATCTGGGCATTGTGGTGGGCACCTGTAGTCCCAGCTACTCGGGAGACTGAGGCAAGAGAATCGCCTAAGCCCAAGAGCTGGTGGTTGCTATGAGCTGTGACGCCACGGCACTCTACCTAGGGTGACAAAGTCAGGCTCTGTCTCTAAAAATAAATAAATAAATAAATAAATACATAAAATAAAATAAAATAAATAGCCCACTTCCTCCTTGGAGACGGTTCTATTTAGGGGTTAAATTAGCTCAAATTAAGAAGAATTCTACAACTACTTTAACTAGACATTTCTCCTTTAAAAATTGAGGATAGAAGAATAAGGACCAAAACAAAAAAAGTAGAAATGGCCAAGTTGTGGAATTGTGAGTCAACTGGCCATAACATGGTGCAAATAATCTCAAATCCAGGATCAAATCCCATCCAAGGATGGCTAGCTTCCATCTGTTGCTGGCCACCAGCTGTACCATTGACTCAGATGGGGAGCAGGTGACCCATTGTGGTTAGACCAAAATTCATCCTAACTGAACATCTTAAATTTATTCCCTTTTAATATGTCCTCTTGCCTCAGTTATCTAATAATTAATAATACAATATAATATTTAGTGTAGCACTTTTCAAAATGACTGTTTGGTATCAAAAAGACAGTACAGGATCCCAGATACTCTTCTTCAAGGCTGATTTAAGGCACAGCACTACATGAAAAGTGCTTTTTCAGCCCAACAATGTCCATCTTTTTGGCAAAGCTACTTTTGTTGCTGCATGAGTCAGAGAACAAGGTCTGGTTTATGATCTGGGGACAGCTAATCAATTGAAATGAACTGAATGAGGGTCTCCTCTAACTAGCACTGTTCAAAGTGCTGTGGGCTACACAATAAATTAGTACAAAGTGGTATTTATAACTTAGTTGGGCAAACAAGACTACACACTTGGTCTGTCTCTTTTGACCCATTGCTATTCACTGCGAATTGGCCAACTGGAGGCAGGTATTCGCTCAAGGCCAAATTCAGTGTCTCTGGAGAGTCCACATTCTGCAGGGTTCAATTCAATCCAAACATTCTTTCCTTAGCACACACCGTGTGCCAAGCCCCCTTCTTGATCCTGTATGGGAAACAAGAGAAGATAGATAGATGCTATTGTAGATGTAGAAAATACACAAGCCATGATGATCCTTGCCTTCAACAAATTAAGTCTAGCTGGCAAATGAGGGGAGGAGAGAGAAAGTGATTTTTTTTTTCTTTTTTGAGACAGAGCCTCAAGCTCTCACCCTGGATAGAGTGCTGTAGCATCACAGCTCACAGCAACCTCCAATTCCTGGGCTCAAGTGAGTCTCTTGCCTCTGCCTCCCAAGTAGCTGGGACTA
>CAUYON010125224.1:0-11536 GCA_963573935.1 Arctocebus calabarensis
TTTTTGAGACAGAGCCTCAAGCTGTCACCCTGGATAGAGTGCCGTGGCATTGCAGCTCACAGCAACCTCCAATTCCTGGGCTCAAGCGAGTCTCCTGCCTCCGCCTCCCAAGTAGCTGGGACTACAGGCGCCCGCCACAACCCCCGGCCATTTTTTGGTTGCAGCCGTCATTGTTGTTTGGCGGGCCCAGGCTGGACTCGAACCTGCCAGCTCAGGTGTACGTGGTTTGCGCCTTAGCCCGTTAAGCCACAGGCGCAGAACCCAGGAATCTATTCTCAGAACTTAACAGCTATAGAAGACAAGATAACAGAAAAGGGACCTTCCCAAGTTGGGGTTAGGGAAGGTGAATTAGAGGGAAGAGTCACGTGAGCCCCAGACTCGTGCATGTGTTAGACTCTAACCCATATGCTTGTGCTCCACCTCCCTGGCACGACAGGCAAGATGGCCAGTGGTGTGTCCTTGGAGGACTAGAGAGGTCTCAGGAGCCCCCCTTAGCTGATGAGAGCACCAGCCTTCACATCCATCGTGCCACAGCAGCTTTCCAGAGTCTGTAAAACCCTGTAATTCCTAAGCCTTGAAGCTGAGAGTTTGAAGTTTAGGGTGAACCAATATTGGTCTTATTCTTTCTTTGCCCAAGGCTATCCTTTTTTTTTTTTTGAGGTGAGAGCCTCAAGCTGTCACCCTGGGTAGACTGCTGTGGCATCACAGCTCACAGCAACCTCCAATTCCCGGGCTCAAGCGAGTCTCTTGCCTCTGCCTCCCAAGTAGCTGGGACTACAGGCACCCGCCACAATGCCCGGCCATTTTTTGGTGGCAGCCGACATTGTTGTTTGGCAGGCCTGGACTGGATTCGAACCCGCCAGTTCAGGTGTACATGGCTGGCGCCTTAGCCTGTTGAGCCATAGGCGCCAATTCCTGGGCTCAAGCGAGTCTCCTGCCTCTGCCTCCCAAGTAGCTGGGACTACAGGCACCTGCCACAATGCCCGGCCATTTTTTGGTGGCAGCCGACATTGTTGTTTGGCAGGCCCGGACTGGATTCGAACCCTCCACCTCAGGTGTACGTGGCTGGCGCCTTAGCCTGTTGAGCCATAGGCGCCAATTCCTGGGCTCAAGCGAGTCTCTTTTGAACATTTTTTTTTTTTTTTGTAGAGACAGAGTCTCACTTTATCACCCTTGGTAGAGTACCATGGCGTCACACACCTCACAGCAACCTCCAACTCCTGGGCATAGGTGATTCTCTTGCCTCAGCCTCCTGAGTAGCTGGGACCACAGGCGCCCGGTCAAGTGAGTCTCTTGCCTCCGCCTCCCAAGTACCTGGGACTACAGGCACCTGCCACAACGCCCGGCCATTTTTAGGTGGCAGCCGACATTGTTGTTTGGCTGGCCCAGGCTGGATTGGAACCCACCAGCTCAGGTGTACGTGGCTAGTGCCTTAGCCTGTTGAGCCACAAGCACTGAGTCAGCAGAGTTGAGCCACAAGCACTGAGCACCGCAGTTATTCTAAGAAGATTCTCCAGGTTATGCTCTGGGCCTAGAGCCAATTTCTGGAGTTTTATTTGAATGTCTGTGGCCTCCTGAGTGATAAATTCATCTTTGAAGATAATTTAGCCCTCTAAGCAATTGGGTGTCAACCAAGTGTTCTTTCTCGTCACCACCGTAAGCTGCTCAAGAAAGGCTGAGGAACTCTCATTTCGTTTCTGGTAAAGGGTAGACAGCTTAGAATAGTTCATAGGTTTTTTTTCTTGGACCAACATAAACATTCCAAGATACATGTTAGAAAATGTTCACGCCACCAGTCACCTTGTTTCTCAGGGTCCCATTCAGGATCCTCAAAGGGAACTGCCTGTCTTCCTGTGGGGTATCTGTCCCTTTCCTCGGGAGACATACTGCCATCAGTATTGGACATGAACCACAAATCACCCCACTTTCTAGCTTCATCTAAGACTTCATTTTTCTCATTAAAAGTTAAAGTTTGATCTAGTAGTAGCATTACATTTCTCCAAGAGAGGTCACAGCTTTGTCCTAACCCCTGGAGAACATCTATGTACTTATCGGGGTCATCATCAAATTTTCCCAAATCAACTTTAATTTGCTTCAAATCTGCCAGAGAAAATGGAGTGTATACTCACACACTTCCCCTTTCATCACCCACAGTCTCAACCAAGGGACACAAAGAAGGATATGGTTGCCTTCTAAGGGTCCCAGTAGGACCCGAAGAAACTCTTGGGACAGCCTCCCTCCTGGGGTTTTCTGAACACACGCAGGAAGTTGTGGGAGAAGTAGATGGTAGGTTTGAATTAGCTGGTGACAGCATCTCTCCCGGGAATCCCTGACCATTTGGGGAAGTCACTACAGCCAGGAGAGCTGAATCTATCTGACAGGTCTTACACAGTTGGGGGTTGTCCCTGAGGAAAAAGAAAGCTTGCACATAGGGCACTTCAGATCACTTTTCTTGTTTACAAAAAGTATCTAACTGAAAAATGGTATCATAATTTAGAATACCTTCCGGGGACCATCGTTCACCAGTGGAAAGTTGATACTGAGGCCAGGCCTGGGTGCAGAAGAAAACCATCCATTCTTTTTTCAGCGTCTGGAATCTACATGTCCCAACATAGCCCAGAGGAGTGTTCCAGCAGCAGAGGCCAAAATATCATGTATCCGGGAGTCTGGTCCCACCTGAAGACAGTTCTCTTGTTCCTGGGTGTTCTCAGAGAAAGAACATTACCCAACATTACCCGTGGGAAAGAACAAATGTCCATCGTATTAATCAATCCCACCCTGTATTCCTGGGTTGTCAAAGCGTCCTCTGACCAACCGAAGAAGCCTTCCCGCCAAACAAAAGGAAGCATCCTTCCAATGCTTGGGGAAGAATACCTGAGAAGAGTGGCCTCCTCAGCCCCTGAGCTTGTCTGGAATTAGCCACGCTTACCAGTGTAGTGCTTAGCACCTACTGGTTCTCCTGTGCTTATTACTTGCCAGCAGCACAGCCCGAGAAATCAGATATCAGGGAACCTGGTCCCACCTAATGCAAGTTCTGCCCCTTTCTAAGCAAAGGGAGATGAGCCCTGCCCTGGAGAAAACAGCTATGCAGTGTTTGCACATTTAACCTTTCATTATTTCTAAAAGCTTCTTCTAACACGGTAAGGAAAATAGGTTTTTTATCACGAGCAGGTCTTAAACGCTGTGCTTTCCAACCTCCCTTTCTTTCCCAAAAAGTTGGAAAGGCAACAATAATTAAACTCAGGGTTGAGAGACACTTTAACATTTGCATTATAACCAGCTACAACTAGGTGCAGTCTTAGAGAAATCCAGAATGGCTTTGAACTCTTCCATTTACGCCAATAGACCAGGACAAAAATCAAATATCTGGTGTCACTTTTCCTGCCTTTCTTCATTTTCAAGAGACTGGACCATAGCCCAGGGTTTAAGGCCAGTCTTGCCTTGGGGAGTTGCCCCCAGGCTTCTGTGCGTAGGCTCCTGGTCACCCAGGGGAGCCATATAGAGAAGTTATTTTGCTCTTGTTTGGATCCAGCTTCTTGGCCTCTAACTGTTAACCTAATTCATCTTTTCCTCAAATATGGAGAGCCAATTGACAATTGACCCAACAGACTCCAGAGAAAAGGGGCCACTGCTCTGAAGTTAAAAGTGAAGGTCTTGTGACTGGGTGCTGGGTTTCACACCTCTATTCCCAGCACTTTAGGAGGCTGAGCCAGGAGAATCAAAAATCACTTCAGGCCAGGAGTTTGAGAACAGCCTGGGCAAAATATCAAGACTCCATCTCTATGAAAAATTAGCTGACGTGGTGGTGCATGCCTGTACTCACAGAAGCATCTCTTGAGCCCAGGAGTTCAAGGCTGCAATGTTCTGTGACAGTGCCACTGTACTCCAGCCTAAGAGACAGAATGAGACCCCTACTCTTTAAAAAAAGTTAAGATCTTGCTGATATAGACAGTAAATAAAGAAACTTTTTTTTTTAAGAGACAGAATCTCACTTTGTTGCCCTCAGTAGAGTGCCGTGGTGTCACAACTCACAGCAATCTCCAGCTCTTGGGCTTAGGAGATTCTCTTGCCTCAGTCTCCCGAGTAGCTGGAACTATAGGCGCCTGCCACAATGCCCAACTATTTTTTTTGGCTGGGGCTGGGTTTGAACACCTCCAGCGTATGGGGCCAGCACCCTACTCACTGAGCCACAGGCACCACCCTGCCCGGCTACTTTTTGTTGCAGTTTGGCCAGGGCTGGGTTTGAACATGCCACCCTCGGTAAATGGGACCAGCGTCCTACTCACTGAGCCACAGGTGCCACCCTAAATAAAGAAACTTAACAGGATAACATATTTCCTATACCAGTCTGGTTCAGGAATTACAATTATTATTTTTTTTTTTTTGAAACAGAGTCTCACTCTGTTTCTTTGGGTATAGTGCCGTGGTATCATGGTAACTCACAGCAACCTCAAACTCTTGGGCTCAAGTGATTCTCCTGCCTCTGCCTCCCGAGTAGTTGGGACTACAGGCACCTGCCACAACAGCCAGCTAATTTTTCTATTTTTAGTAAAGTCATGGTCTCGCTCTTGCTCAGGCTGGTCTTGAACTCCTGAGCTCAAGCAATCCACCCGCCTTGGCCTCCCAGAGTGCTAGGATTACAGGTGAGAGCCACTGCTCCCTCCCTACTACATCAATTTAAATTAATTACAGTCAGTTTGTTTTCTAAGTGTTATTTTATTTTCTTTATAGTTTGTTTTTATTTTCTTTCTAATTTAAAAGAGCCCATTTAACATTCCACCTTATGACAGGGTGATAGTCATGAAATCTTTGTGTGAGAAAGATGAGAGAAGTTAATCTATAATGAAAATCAACAGTGAAGAGAGAGGGGGTGTTCGTTGGTGCATTTTAGTCATTTACAACTTTTTATAAAACTACACAGGAAAGAAAAGATTAACCTATAATCAGGGAAACAAAGATTATAGCTGCATGCTTATGGTTCCATAATCATATTCCCTTCAGGCTCAAAATATTGTAAAGTTCCAAAGTTTAAATTTTGAATAACTATTTTCACGTTTCCCTGCTAAAAGTCCCTAAAAGGGGCTGAGTGTGGCTCATGCCCATGATTCCAGCCCTCCGGGAGACCAAGGCAGGTGGATTGTTTGAACTCATGGGTTTGAGACCAGCCTGAGCAAAAGCCAAAACCCATCTCTACTAAAAACAGAAAAACTGAGGCAACAGGATCACTTGAGTCCGAGAGTTAGAGGTTGTGAGCTATGACACCACAGTACTCTACCCAAGACTATGTCTCAAAAAAAAAAAAAAAATGGTCCCTAATAGGTGCCCCCTAAGATTGCAATAAAGTCCACACTTCACTGAGGCTCTGTGGCTGGAACCCTCCTGCAGTGCTGGTGGGAGATGTAAAACTGTGTGGCTACTTTGGAAAACAATCTGGCAGTTCCAAATAAATCCAGAGTTACCAGAAGATCCAACCAGTCCACTGCCAAGGAGATCCCCAAGAGAAATGAAAACATACGTTCACAGGAAAACTTGTACACAAATGTTCATAGCATATTAGTCATTGTAGCCAAAAGTGGGAAAAAAGTAGAAACAGTCCAAATAGGCTCAGCACCTGTAGTTCAGCGGCTAGGGTGCCAGCCATATACACTGGAGCTGGTGCGTTCAAATCCAGCCTGGGCCTGCCAAATGACAGTGACAACTACAACCAAAAAATAGCAGGGCATTGTGGCAGGTGCCTATAGTCCCAGCTGCTTGGGAGGCTGAGGCAAGAGAATCGCTTAAGCCCAAGAGTTCGGGGTTGCTGTGAGCTGCAATGCTACAGCACTTTATTGAGGGCAACATTGTAAAAAAAAAAAAAAGAAAGAAAGAAAGAAACAGTCCAAATAGTCTGTTCTGTCCAAAACGGAATGCTAATGAATATGATGAAGGTCCTGATAGGTGCTACATTGGGCATGAATCTTTTTTTTTTTTTTTTTGAGAGAGAGAGAGAGAGCCCCACTCTCTCACCCAGGTAGAGTGCAATGACACCACCATAGCTCACGGCAACCTCAAACTCTTGGGCTCAAGTGATCGCCTTGCCTCAGTCGCCTGAGTAGCTGGGACTACAGGTGCCCACCACAACATCCAGCTAGTTGTTTTTTTTTTGAGACAGAGTACCACTATGTCGCCCTTGGTAGAGTCCTGTGGCGTCACACAGCTCCCAGCAACCTCCAACTCCTGGGCTTAGGCAAGTCTCCTGCCTCTGCCTCCCAAGTAGCTGGGACTACAGGCGCCCGCCACAATGCCCAGCCATATTTTTGGTTGCAGCCGTCATTGTTGTTTGGCGGCCCGGGCTGGATTCGAACCCTCCAGCTCAGGTGTACGTGGCTGGCGCCTTAGCCCACTGAGCCACAGGCGCCGAGCCTCCCCCCTGTTTTTAGTAGAGACAGGATCTCACTCTTGCTCAAGCTGGTCCCAAACTCCTGGTCTCAATCGATCCCAGATTGCTAAGGGGCATGAATTCTTGAAAACACTGTGCTAAATGAGACAAGCCAGACACAACAGGCCACATACTGTATGATTTTATTTCTAAGAAATGAACATGTAGAGATTATTGATTGTCCACAGCTAGGGTGATGGGAAGAAATGGGGAGTAACTGCTGGTAAACATGGGGTTTCTTATGGGGGTGATGAAAATGATTCTGAAAATGATTCTAAAGATGATCGTGGGCTCAGCGCGGGTAGCTCAAGCAGCTAAGGCGCCAGCCACATACACCAGAGCTGGCGAGTTCAAATCCAACCTGGGCCTGCCAAACAACAATGACAACTATAACCAAAAAATAGCTGCAGCCTTGTGGCGGGTGCCTGTGGGTCCCAGGTACTTGGGAGGCTGAAGCAAGAGAATCACTTCAGCCCAGGAGTTGGAGGCTGCTGTGAGCTGTGATGCCATAGCACTCTACCCAGGGTGACAGCTTAAGGCTCTGTCTCAAAAAAAAGGATGATCATGGTAATGGTTGTGCAACTCTGCAAATACTAAAAACCATAGAATTGTATACTTCACATGTGTAAATTATATGATATGTGAATTATACATTAATAAAGCTATTATCAGCTCAGTGCCTGTGGCTCAAGCGACTAAGGTGCCAGCCAATTACACCTGAGCTGGTGGGTTTGAATCCAGCCCTGGGCCCACCAAACAACAATGGCGAATTGGAAGAATTGGAGGTTGGCGAATTCAACAGGAATTGGAGGTTGCTGTGAGCTGTGATGTCACAGTACTCTATCCAGGGTGACGGCTTGAGACTTTGTCTCAAAAAAAAAAAATAAATCTCCCTCCCAGGGAGGCGCCTGTCCGTCAGTAAGTACGGTGCCGGCCCCATACACCAAGGGAGGCAGGTTCTAACCCGGCCCCAGCTGAACTGCAAAACAAAAAAATAGCTGGGCGTTGTGGTGGGAGTCTGTGGTCACAGCTACTCAGGAGGCTGAGGCAAGAGAACCACCTAAGCCCAAGAGTTGGAGGTTGCTGTGAGCTGTGTGATGCCACAGCACTCTACAGAGGGCCCTAGAGTGACACTCTGTTTCTACAAAAAAAAAAAAAAAACTCTCCAAAAAAAAAAATCTCCCAAAACAAAGGAAAAAAAATCTCCCTACCAATCACTCTCTATTGAACCAGTTTCCATTACTACCTACCCCTCACCACACACATGTGCATGTGCACACACAGCTAACTAATATTCTTAGTTGCTTGTCTGTTTTTCCAGAGCTCTTCTGCATATAAAATTAATACAAATATAGTCTTCTCCCTAACCCTGTTACACAAGAGCGTCATATTATGATACTGCTCTGCCCTTACTTTTTTTTTTTTTTTTGGCAGTTTTTGGCCAGGGCTGGGTTTGAACCCGCCACCTCCGGCATATGGGGCCGGAGCCCTACTCCTTTGAGCCACAAGTGCCGCCCACTACCCTTACTTTTTTTACTGAATATTTCAGTGCATTTACATTTGCCGGCTTCTTTTTATTATTATTATTTTTTTTTTTTTGCAGTTTTTGGCCAGGGCTGGGTTTGAACCCACCACCTGCAGCATATGGGGTCAGCGCCTACTCCTTTGAGCCACAGGTGCTGCCCTGCCTGCTTCTTTTTAATAGCCACATAATATTCAGCTTTATGAATAAACCATAATTAGTCTAGCTTGTTTACTGATGGAAATTATGGCTGTTTCTAATCTACCTAGCATATCAAACAGTGTTATAACATATATACATTATTTGCACATGGGCAGATACGTCTGTAGGATACATGCCTAGAAATGTGCATTTCTGGTCAAAGGCGTGTCTTTGCAGTAATGACAGGGACCTTGCTCCCCAAGGTGTTGTACCAGTTTACATGTCCCCTACCAATGTGGGATGGTGCCTGATCTTTGCTAACCTGACAGAGTAAGTTCTGTGTCTCTGTGCAATTAAATGGGCATTTCTTTTTCCGCGAGAATCCAAACATCCTTTAATATGTTGAAGAGCCATTTGTATCTTTCTGGTCTTTCCGTTGCCATTTTCCCACATGGTGTGTACTTTTCTTTCTATTTCTAGAAAGAAAATACTTTGTCTTCTAAGAAGATGTTAGCTCTGGGCAGTTCCTGTGGCTCAAAGGAGTAGGGTGCTGGTCCCATATGCTGGAGGTGGTGGGTTCAAACCCCCCCCTCCCCAAAAAGCTGAACACACACACACAAAAAAGAAGACATTAGCTCTTTGTATGTGAGTTGAAATTTTTCCTAGTTTGTCATTTGTCTTTCAACTTTGCTAAAAGTGCTTATTTTTGTCCCTGAACTTTGTTTCTTGGCTGATTAACCTCCGTCTTGCCCCCATTCCACTCACCCATTCTCTTAGGCTATTCTAGCTATCATAACAAAATACCAAAAAGTGGGTCCATTATATGTCAGGAATCCTTTCTTCTGCCTGCTCCATTCTGTTACTGAGGGTGTCTACCGTATTTCTCAGATCTTTGAGGGCTGCAAGTTCTTGTCTCAATGTATCAAAATCTTTGGTGATTTTGTCTTTGAATTCATTGAATTCATTCCTCCTTGAATTTCTTTCTTTCTTTCTTTCTTTTTTTTTTTTGAGACGGAGCCTCAAGCTGTCACCTGGATAGAGTGCTGTGACATCACAGCTCATATCAACCTCTAATTCCTGGGCTCAAGCGAGTCTCCTGCCTCCGCCTCCCAAGTTGCTGGAACTACAGGCACTTGCCACAATGCCCGGCCATTTTTTGGTTGCAGCCATCATTGTTGTTTGGTGGGTCCAGGCTGGATTTGAACCCACCGGCTCAGGTGTGCATGGCTTGGCACCTTAGCCCGTTGAGCCACAGGCGCCAAGCCGCTCCTTGAATTTCTAATTCCAACTTTACCTCTATTCTATTAATCTTATTTGCAATCCAAATTCTGAATTTGATTTCTGACATCTCAGCCATTTGTTTGTGAATGGGGTCTTCTGTTGTGTCCACCATGTTGTTCCTCGGGGAAGTTGATCTACTCTGTTTATTTATGTTACCCAAGTTTTTTTTTTTTTTTTTTTTTGAGACAGAGCCTCAAGCTGTCACCCTGGATAGAGTGCTGTGGCATCACTGCTCATAGCAACCTCCAATTCCTGGGCTCAAGCGAGTCTCCTGCCTCCGCCTCCCAAGTAGCTGGGATTCCACAATGCCCGGCCATTTTTTGGTTGTAGCCCTCATTGTTTGGCAGGCCTAGGCTGGATTAGAACCCACAAGCTCAGGTGTACGTGGCTGGCGCTTTAGCCTGTTGAGCCACAGGCGCTGAGCCATGTCTCTCATTTCTGAGACCTCATCAGAATGACCTGTACTGACCACATTTCTACCAACATTTTGTTTATTAGGTCGTCTCTGAGAAGATGGAGTTGCTCCTTACAGCTACCTCTTTGCTTCCTGATCCCGCCCCCAGAATCATCCTGAATGGCTGTTCATGGCAATGTAGGCTTTCCTTGTATGCACTTCAAATCTCTCCCAGCCTCTACCTTTCACCCAGTTCCAGAGCAGCTTCCACGTTTTATTTTTTTATTTTGTATTTTTTTGAGACAGAGTCTCAAGCTGCCATGGGTAGAGTGCCATGGCATCACAGCTCACAGTAACCCTCAGCTCTTGGGCTTAAGCGATTCTCTTGCCTCAGCCTCCCAAGTAGCTGGGGCCACAACGCCTGGCCATTTTTTGGTTGCAGCTGTCATTGTTGTTTGGCAGCTCCGGGCTGGATTTGAACCCTCCAGCTCTGGTGTATGTGTTTGGCACCTTAGCAACTTGAGCTCTAGGCGCTGAGCCGGCTTCCACATTTAAAAGTCTTTGCTGCAGCAGCACCCCTACTTTGCAGGGCCCATTTTCAGTGCTACTCCCCATGGGCTGCAGTAACAAAATCTCATCAACAAAGTGGCTTGCGGACAACAGAGACTTACCCAGGCTCATACCATTAGCCAAGGGTTCTGCTGAACTCCTAAGCCTAGGGGGGATTTTTTTGTTTTTGTTTTTGTTTTTTTGAGACAAGGTTTCACTCTGCTGCCCTGAGTGAGCATCACAGCTCAAAATTTCCTGGGCTCAAGTGATCCTCCTGCCTCAGCTTCCCAAGTAGCTGGGACTACAGGCCTGGCTAATTTATTTAATCTGCTCAACAACCCTATTTATTGGTTACATTTTTAAATCTCCACGGAAATTGGCTGGGCATAGTGTCTCACACCTATAATCCTAGCACTCTGGGAGGCCAAGGTAGAAGGATTGCTTGACATCAGATGTTTGAGACCAGAGCAAGAGCGAGACTCCAGCTCTACTAAAAATAGAAAAACTAGCTGAGCGTTGTGGCTGGTTAGTACCTGCAGTCACAGCTGCTCAAGGAGAGTGAAGCAGGAGGATCACTTGAAAAGGAGTTTGAGGTTGCTGTGAGCTAGGTTGACACCATGGCATTCTACCCAGGGCAACAAAATGAGACTCTGTCTCAAAAATAAATAAATACGCAGTTGGTGCGGACCTCAGCCGGGAAGGACGCTTTGAGGTTGGCATACCCATCAAGGACAGTACCTACCATGGCTTCCAGTCCTTTGGCCAAACCTCAGATGCGTGGCCTTTTGGCCAGGCGCCTGCGGATTCATATTGTTGGAGCATTTGTTGTATCCCTGGGGGTTGCAGCTTTCTATAAATTTGCTGTGGCTGAACCAAGAAAGAAGGCATATGCAGATTTCTACAGAAATTATGATGCTATGAAAGATTTTGAGGAGATGAGGAAGGCTGGTATCTTTCAGAGTGTAAAGTGATTTTGGAATATAAAGAATTTCTTTGGGCTGATTTACATAGACGTTTGCCACAGACCCGTGTTCCTGAGCTATGAATATGAGTGATAAATAAACTATTAATGAATAAAAAATAAATAAATAAATAAAGGAGGAAGGAAGAAGGAGGGAGGAAGGGGGGGGGAGAGAGAGAGAGAGAGAGAAAGTCCTCCAGGGCAACAAAATGAGACTCAGTCTCAAAAATAAATAAATAAAGAAGGAAGGAAGGACGGAGGGAGGGAAGG
>CAUYON010125229.1:0-17854 GCA_963573935.1 Arctocebus calabarensis
AGAGGGTGGGGGGAGATGGGACAAAGGGTGAGATCACATGTGTGGTACATATTCGAAGGGTCAGGAGAAAACTTCTAAACAAGGATCAAAAATGTTTTCATATAGTAAACGAGAAAATATCATGAATGGTATGTCAATCAAGTTGATAAAATATCTCAGATTGCATGTGAAGCCCCTACACTGTACCCCATGGTTGAACTAATGTACACAGTTATGATTCAATAAAAAAAAATAAAATAAAATAAAAAAAGGAACTTATAAGCTTTCAGAGAGAAGCAGTAGGGTGGATTACAAAAAGTGACCATAAAGTCTTTTCACCCATGTACGTATACCCTCTTGCCATATGACTTTTTAGCTCCTCCCATCAAGAGGTATTTTTCTGCCTTGTAATCTGGCATGGCCATATGTCTTGCTTTAGCCTGTGGAGCATTATCAAACGTGATGTGAATGGAAAATTGCTGTACTTAGGGACTTGCCCTTCAATGCTGCTGGGACCTCTTTTACTAGCACAAAAAGAAGCTAGAGGTCATTTGGGGCAAAGATGAGCTGTCTCAGCTGGTGTCTCCTAGACCAACTTGGCCTACGTGTTAACCTGTGTGAATGAACCCAGTGTAGACCAGCCCCAGTCTAACAACCAGCTAACTCAGATCAGAAGAATTACGAGTTGACCCATGGAATTATGAGAAATAATACATTTTTATTATTATGAAGCACTAAATTGGGATCTTATCTAGCAGCAACAGATAACTGATTATAACAAGTTACTTAGAAGGCCATTAATGGCCCCATGGCATTCTTTTGAATCTACAATCTAAAGTTAGAAGATTTGCAAGTGATAAGGGAGAAAAAAAAGAACTATTTCAAGACATCCTCATTTGAGATATTTCCAGGAAACAATGTATAATCACCTGAGAAAAGTATAAAACTATTGGAAGAAGTACTACAGCTAAGTGAGAGGTAGAGTTCAAGATAGGGATGTACTATTTAGGTTTCTTGGTTGCAAGCAAAATAAACTGAATGTTGCTGGTTTAAACAGAAAGGATATTTATGGAAAGGCTAGTGAATAACTTATAGAATTGTCCAGAAAATCGAAAAATCATGCTTAGAAAGAGAATAAAGGTTTGAATAACACAAACTTGTTTAGACAGGTGTAACAGAGTGTTTTACCCAGTTATCAGAGAACACTGTTTTCAGGCCTCCTTGGAGTTTTTCAGATACTGATCTCTAGCCATAGAAAATCGGGAGCCCCTAAAAGAGAATAGACACAGGCCACATCCTCTGATTACAGTGTAGTAGAACTACAAAGTAACCATGGAAAGATAGCTGTTTCCTTTCACCCCATTCCGGAAACTTGAAATTTAAATGAATTGTTTAGAAAATTACTTTTTAAAGAAATATTAAAAATGAACTTATAAGTATATAGAAACATAAAAATAAGCACACAGTAAATGTAAATCTTCAGAATGTAACCAAAGTATTTTCTTAAAAGAAAATTTGTAGTCTTAAAATGTTTTTCAAATAAATGAATTTATTATTCTTTTTTTTTTTGAGACAGCCTCAAGCTGTCACCCTGGATAGAGTGCTGTTGCATCACAGCTCACAGCAACCTCCAATTCCTGGGCTCAAGCGAGTCTCCTGCCTCCACCTCCCAAGTGGCTGGGACCACAGACGCCCGCCACAACATCCGGCCATTTTTTGGTTGCAGCCATCATTGATGTTTGGCGGGCCCGGGCTGTATTCGAACCCACCAGCTCAGGTGTATGTGGCTGGCGCCTTAGCCTCTTGAGCCACAGGCGCCGAGCCTAGTATTCTTTCTTGATTTAAGTATTCCGCTTAGAATTAGGGAAGACTAGATACAGTGGTGCTCACCTGTAATTCTAGCACTTTGGGAGGCCAAGGCAGGAGGGTTTCTTGAGCCTGGGAGTTTGAGACCAGCCTGGGCAACATAGTGAGATCGTGTCTGTACAAAAGAAAGAAAAGAGAAAAATGAGCCTGGCATGATGGCACATGCCTATAGTCCCCGTTACTCAGGAGACTGAGGCAGGAAGATCACTTTGAGCCCAGGAGTTTGGTGCTGCTTTCCAGCCTCGATGACAGAAGGAGACCTTGTCTGAAAAAACAAACAAAAATAATAGGGAAAAGGGCGGTGCCTGTGACTCATTGAGTAGGGCGCCAGCCCCATATACTGAAGGTGGCGGGTTCAAACCCAGCCCTGGCCGAACTGCAAAACAGAAAAATAGACGGGCATTGTGGCTGGCACCTGTAGTCCCAGCTACTTGGGAGGCTGAGGCAAGAGAATCACCTAAGCCCAGGAGTTGGAAGTTGCTGTGAGCTGTGTGACGCCACGGCACTCCACCGAGGGCGATAAAGTGAGACTCTGTCTCTACAAAAAAAAAAAGGGAAAATAATTTTGTAAACAGCTGATGAAAGTAGAAAAAAATACCTCTAAAGCATGAATTAATGAAGTAGAAAAATAAAAGTAATAGACTTGGCTAGAAAAACAAAAGTTTAATCAAGAAGAAAGATCAAAGGATACCATCAAGAATTAGAACTTTGGGCTTGGTCCCCATTACTCAGTGGTTAGGCCCCAGTGCTGATCACATGCACTGGGGCTGGCAGGTTCGAACCCGGCCTGGGCCTGGCAAACAACAATGATAACTACAGCAAAAAACAGCCGGGTGGGGCGGCACCTGTGGCTCAAGGAGTAGGGTGCCGGCCCCATAGCGTTGTGGAGGACACCTGTAGTCCCAGCTTCTGAGGAGGCTGAGGCAAGAGAATCACCTAAGCCCAAGAGTTTGAGGTTGCTATGAGCTATGATGCCACAGTACTCTACCGAGGATGACATAGTGAGACTCTGTCTCAAAAAAAAAAAAAATTAGAACTGTGGCTAGGAAAGCAAAAGACAATGACCAAAATTGGCTTAACAAGCAGAAAACCTGGGGTGGCGCCTGTGGCTCAAGGAGCAGAACGCCAGCCCCATATACCACAGGTGGCAGGTTCAAACCTGGCCCTGGTCAAAAAAGAAAAAGAAAAGCAGAAAACCTGAAGCAAATAACCTCAGAAACAGTTGAAAAAGTTAGTTTTCTTCCTTCTTAGTACTCCAGGCTTAAAAGCTTTATGGTTAAGTCTGCCAAGCTTTTAAGGCTTAGATTAAGGGTTATGTTATTTAAATTGTTCTGAAATACAGAAAAGGTAGAAAACTTTCCAGCTCATTCTACTAAGGTAAGATTACCATAATGTTAGCATTGGACAAAGAACTTGTGTATGTACATGGACTAATTTCATTTAGAAACATTGATTTTTATAAGTGCTTTAAAAAGACAGTAAATTAAGTCCAGCAATGAATGTGTTATTAAAAAAAAGAGTATCTCTGGTGTGGGGTGGTGTTAATGGGGGAGGCTGTGAGTGCATGGTGCAGGTGTATGGGGCTTCTACTTTCCCCTCAGTTTTGCTGTGAACCTAAAATTGCTCTAAAAAAATTAAGTTTATTACTTAAAAATACTTTGTGATCAGGTAGAGTTCTCTTCAAAAATATCAATGGTTTAATCATTTTAATGTGGAGAAATCTAGCAGTATAATTTACTATACTAACAAGCTATAGTAGAAAAATGAATACTTAAAATCGTAGCAACAGACCCTAAAGGCACTTTTGTTATTTCAGTCTCAATTTCTCATGTTATAACAAACAATAAAGGCATAAAAACCAACAAACATACAACCCTTAAAATAGAAATAATTCCTGGTAAAAGTAGCAGAAGTAGACAGATGTAGCAGATTTCACCGCGAGCATCCAGCATGTCATGGTCAGTGCATTTTACAAAGCGGGTGGAAATGGCCGGCTAACGTGACAAATAGCTCAGCAGGCATCAGTTACAAGAACCATATGGAAATATGGAAGCATCAAAACTCATTATCTAAAGACAACCTGAACATGGGAAATGAAAAACAATAACCTGAAAAAAATTCAACTTTCAACTGGCAAAGGAGGGCTACCTCAGAATCACATACAAAAATAACTAGTGGCTTTATATAAAAGCAGATTGGAAAACTTTTTCTGTGGAGGGCCAGATAGTAAATATTTTAGGCTTTGTGGGCCCCATACCTTCTTGTATCTTTTTCTCTCCTGTCCCTCTTAGTTCTTTCTCCATTCCCCTTTCTCTTCCTTCTCCCTCTCTCTCTGTTTTTTTTTTTTTTAAATAGCCCTTGAAAAATATAAAACCATTTTTAGCAGCTGACCCTACAAAATAGGCCATTAACTGGATTTGGCCCATGAACATTACTTTGCAGACTCCTGATACAGAACATAAGTAACCAATTAGGGGAAACTCCCTCTAGTTTTTTTTATTGTTTTTGTTTTGAGACAGAGTCTCAAGCTGTCAGAGTGCTGTGGTGTTGCCTCAGCCTCCCAAGTAGCTGGGACTGCAGTCACCCACCACAATGCCCAGCTATTGTTGCAGTTGCCTCTGCTGTTTTCCTGGCCAGAGTCAGATTCGAACCTGCCACCCTCCGTATATGGGGCTGGCACTCTACCCACTGAGCCATAGGTGCTGCCGGGGAAACTCCCTCTAAAACAAAAAATAAAATAGCCAAGAGAGACTTGGATAAGAAATGCGTAGAGTTGGTGTGAAGAAAATTGTGTATTTACATTTAAGATCATAAAAAATCTGAATAAACACCATGAATAAATGTATATCTGAATAAATTTGATATATGTCATGTTCTTAAATGGAGCTCCTCCATGTTGCAGAAGTCACCTGTCCTCAAAATCAAGAAATTGAGTGCAATCTAATTAAAATCACAGCAGAATTTTTCATGTCATGTACTTATTTATAAAAATAATTTGCAAGAGAAAATATTTAACAGTAGTTAAGAAAAGTTTGAAAAAACATTGAAGGAGTCTTCTATAAAATGCAGCATTTGGTAGTACAAGATAGTATTGGCACAAGAAGAGGCAAATCAGTGAAACAGAGAAAGGATATAAATTTTTGAAATTCAGTGTAATTTTCCTGAAGTCAAGCTTTTTCTTCAGTATATAGTTGGTTTCCTAAAAATGATTTTCTATTATTTTCTTTCTGTATTCAGGTATAAGTGTGCTAGCAGAGTGTCTGGACTGTCCTGAATTGAAAGCAACTGCAGACGATTTTATTCATCAGCATTTCACTGAAGTTTACAAAACTGATGAATTTCTACAACTTGATGTCAAGCGAGTGACACATCTTCTCAACCAGGACACTCTGACTGTGAGAGCAGAGGATCAGGTGACTAAATGACCACCTCATATTTTTCTTAGTAAAAATGTCCTTATTGATTTCTTATACCTTACGTTTGGATACATGGTAAGGGGAAGAGTCATATTTGGAGAGAATTTGTTCTTTACACTAAACACAGTATTCCCAAGTCTGTTTCATAGGAAAAGTTGACTCCTGGGTGCTTATAAGGACTGGCTCTTTGAGGCAGAGACCACTAGATAGAGGCAAAAACTTTTGGGTACCATGGTAGGCAGAACAATGCTTATCCCCAAGATGGCCACATCCTAATCCCCAAAACCTGTGAATATGTTACCTTTATATGGCAAACAGGACTCTGCAGATGTACTTAAGGATCTGGAGGTGGGATTATGAGTTGGGTCCGGTTTATGTAATTTAAGGGTCCTTAAATGAGGAAGAAAGTTGCAATAGGAGGCAAGGTCAGAGTGATCCAATGTTAGACCTGACCGACCATTGCTGGCTTTGAAAGTAGGAGACCACAAACCAAGGAATGCAGATAGCTGTTAGATGCTGGAAAAGCCAAGGAAATGGTTTCTGCTATGGAGCCTCTAAGTAGACATCTTGATTTTAGTTCATTATGACCTGTTTTGGACTCTGACCTCCAGAACTGTCAAATAAACTGTCAGAGGTGTGGGCTGGATGGCAGGCATTTGGGAGCTGGGTAGGGGAATACTTTGATATACTGACTCACTTAATCTCTAGTCACAGCACCACATCCTTCTCTGTATTTGAAGCCACTCAATTTGTGGTAATTTGTTATAGCAGTATTAGGAAACTAATACAGGCATTATAAGATCATATACTTTGAGTTACTTCTGTTATAAAGATAAAAAATTTGAACTAAGCCACATTCTTTTTCCCTGCTTTCTTTGTGGCCCAAAGGAGTATCAGTTTGTAAATTGACAGATTAGAACTGGAGGACCTAATGAGACCCCCCCCCCAAAAGAAAATCAATTCTGTCATCAAAATTATCTCATATGCTGTATGGAAAAGGAAGTAGTAGTAACTTTAGCCTGAAAGAACCTGACAAACACTTACCTACAGGTGGTAACGGTTAACATTGTCAATGATGAGTCATGTGCAGTCATGCACACTTGATACAGTGAGACTGGCACATCTATGATTGTCCTCTCAAAAACCGTAACCCCAGTTTAATGAGTAAGATATCAAACAAATCCAAATTGAGGGACATTTGGCTTGGCGCCTGTGGCTCAATGGGCCAAGGCGCCAGCCACGTACACCTGAGCTGGCAGGTTCAAATCCAGCCCAGGCCCGCCAAACAACAATGACGGCTGCAACCAAAAAATGGCCAGGCGTTGTGGTGGGCACCTGTGGTCCCAGCTACTTGGGAGGCAGAGGCAGGAGACTCGCTTGAGCCCAGGAATTGGAGGTTGCTGTGAGCTGTGATGCCATGGCACTCTACCCAGGGTGACAGCTTGAGGCTCTGTCTCAAAAAAAAAAATTGAGGGACATTTGACAAAATATTTGACCAGGTATCCTTTATGGGATCATAGAAAAATAGCATTAGATAAAAACTAAAGAACCCCCCCACACACACACTGTCCTCCAATAAAGGATATATCCTTTAGTTTAGTTAATGTATCAGTATTGTGTCATTAGTTGTGATGTATCATACTAAAGTATCCCCTTAACAGGATGCAAGGTATGTGAGAACTCTGCACTGTGTTTGCAACTTTTCTGTAAGTCTTCAACTATTCTAAAATTAAAAGTCTTTTTTAAAATACCCATTCCCACAAAAGATTAACTTGTAGGGAGATGAGAACTTGGGCCTTATTAACACCACCCAAAAGTAGCTCATTTAGCTCAAACATGTGTCAGTGTGGTAGATATGTGTTTATTCGAAATAATAGATTTGTTTTCAGTGTATTTAAATTAATGATTTATAAATTAAATGTTAATGAACTTGGGCACAGTTAAGTGAATGCTACAGTATTATATTTTGAAGAACAGTTCTTACAAATATTCTGTAATTTACTTTCAAAGTATAGAATTTTTGTTCTTAAAGTTTCTAGAAAACAGATAAGTGTGTCATTCATAACACAGGAATAAAAGATTGAAATAAAATCATAGGTGACCTTCATATCTCCTGGAATGGAAACCCTCTTTAGAAATTAACCTCTCCTCCTACATATGTTCATATATGTGTAGGAAACTCTTGTTGACCCAAAAGGAAACTGTTATTTTGTTTTAAAAAGTTATAAATTCAGCATTCTCCTTGTCATTTAAATTATATAGTAGTAGTTCTAAAAAAACATTACCTACAAAACTCACTAGAGCAGTCTGTAAACTGTTCTAAAGTACAGGTAAATGTTTAGAGACGAAAGCAAACATCTGAATAAAATATTTGGAATAAGTGGTTGTTTCCTTATGAGGTTCTCTCCCTTCAGTGTGAGAGTAAACATAGGTAATTGGAGATGTTTCCGCCATCTAAGAATTTTACTATGCTGTTTTTCCCCCTTAGGTTTATGATGCTGCAGTCAGGTGGCTGAAATACGATGAACCTAATCGCCAGCCATTTATGGTTGATATCCTTGCTAAAGTCAGGTTTCCTCTTATATCAAAGAATTTCTTAAGTAAAACGGTACAAGCTGAACCACTTATTCAAGATAATCCTGAATGCCTTAAGATGGTGATAAGTAAGTTGCCTTAAAATCCATTTATAAGCTGATCGTGTAGGCAGTTTGTTATGGGCTTAAAATCCTATTTAGCATGGATCAGAAACATTCAAGAATCTGCTCTTATAGATAATTAATCCCTTGAGTTTCCCAACTGTATACCTAGAGGGGAGTTGGCCTCAGCCCTTATTATATAGGTATACATTAGTATATGAGGGGAGGTAAAAATTATTTACGCTTTTTCTATTTTTGTGTAAAATAACTTTCATGGGTGGCACCTGGCCCCATATAGGGTTGACCCTGGTGGTGGGTTCAAACCCGGCCCCAGCAAAAAACTGCAAAATAAATAAATTAATTAAAATAGCTTTCTTGTACTTCTTTTCTAGTATTTCCTTTTTTATTTTACTTAGCCAAGTAGTGTAATATGACCATATTTTCTTTCTTAAATAGTTTCTTTCTTGTTTTTTCTTTTCTTCCTTTTTTTTTTTTTTTTTTTTTTTGTGAAAACGTGGAGCTAAAAATTGCTACTTCTTTTTCATTTGTTTAGATTTAGTGAAGTTATACTCCTGCAGACTCTTCACAGGCTCTTGAATTCCCATTGATCTTAATCAAACCAAACACCATATCTATACATATGGGTATGTATAGATGGGGGGGTTGCATTATAGATTTCAATTTATATATGATAACCCAGAAGGCCTCTTAAAAAAGGTAACTGGATCCTACTTGAAATTCTTAAGTTATTTTTGGAACCTCATTTGAATAATTCATTTAAGGTATAGCTGGTTTCAGGCATAAAATTAAGGAAACAGAAAAAAGAAATGAGCACTTTCACTCCTATGCTTTCCTTCTCAAGAGTGGTAGTAAGTTTGAGAGTCCTAATTATTAGATCACTTGTTCCTTGATTTTACATGTAAAATTTCCTTTAGACTTATCACATAGCTACTAAGTAGTAGTATGCGGTTTTATCCCAGTTTGGAAAAATATTATGCTATAGCCATCCAATAAAATGCTCTATACTTACTAAAAATATTTTTTCATGAATATCTATTATGGAATTTTTTCATAAGTGGCAAAAGCATTAAACAGTGTATAGTACATTTTTTGTTAAAATAAAAAAAAAGATAAGGAGTGTTTGAACCCAATTAATGGAAAAAGAGAAAAGAAGATGTGAGCCAAGGACACATCCTTATGAATGGCAACATTCAATGGGTGGAAGAAGACAAATAGGAAAAGTAAATTCCTATACAGAGCTACTTGAAGCAAAGGCTAGTGTCTTGAAAACCAAGAGAAAGGTGTTAAGAAGGTAGAGTAGGGCGGCTCCCGTAGCACAATTGGCAGAGCACCGGCCACATACACCTAGGGTGGAGAGTTTGAACCTGGCCTAGGCCTGCTAAGCAACAGTGACAACTGCAACCAAAAAATAGCCGGGCGTTGTGGTGGGCGCCTATAGTCCCAGCTACTCAGGAGGCTAAGGCAAGAGAATCCCTTAAGCCCAAGAATTTGAGATGGCTGTGAGTTGTGATGCCAGGGCACTCTACCAAGGGCGACAGCTTGAGATTCCATCTCCAAAAATAAATAAATAAATAATAAGAAGAAGAAGGTAGAGTGCCAGTGGCCTTTTGTCTCTCTAAATGCAGATGAGAGAAAAATCAGGACCAAGAAAATGCTTATCGATTAGAGCTTTCATCTTTTAGATGTCATACATGTTAATATCAGGGGTTTTGTTATGCTTTCATTCCCAAACTATGTTATTTTTCTGGCCTTACAGTTTTATTGTGTAGAGAACTACTCCTGTTTCTTCATACATGGTGTAGCTGATGAGACTAGCCAGTTTGAGGCAGTTTAGTATTTAGTTCTTTTGTGAATTCTAAATTGGTTTAGAAATAGGATAGCAAGATTATTCCAGAAATTCAAGTGTGGGGATTAGCTGCCTCATCAGGAAACTTTGCTATTTATTTTTAACTTACTAGATTCATCACATGTTTTTCTTTTTTCTCTCTTTAAAATGAAGATTAGTGAATTGTTCTATGACTCCTTAACTAAGCACAAGTAGCTGAATGCTTCCAAGCTCTGGGGTCTAGGCAAAAGCTAATTGGGGAAAGAAGTCCTCCAGCTTCCCCTCTTTAGATCATCAGTTGTCTTCCTACTGTCTGAGTTTATTGGTTTTTCAGAGTAGAAGAGAAGCAGAAAAGAAAATCAAAAAATAGAATAAAACTAAGCTAAAAAAATTTACATCTAAAAGAAAATATGTCACAAAAAAGAAATACAGAGGCAAAGCCACCACAAAGGCCAAACCAACTTCTTGATAAAATTTTACTCTGGAAGGAATAAATCAGCTCCTCAGGGAAAGATGCCAAAGTATATACAGCCTACTTTTGGGGAGGAAAAAAAGCCTGTCAGTGAAGGTGTCACAGCTCATGTTTCCTCCAGGGAAGTCATTGCAGTTGGACACAGCCCAGTGGCCTCTTGGCTGAAAACAGTTCCTTCCCGTCTCTCTTCTAAACTGTCTTTGCCTTGCTGGGAGTATTATGTTGATAGACTGCACAGTCTACCTCAGGCCTGTGCAGAGCCCTCTTAAGGGAGTGACTTTCGAATCCAAAGTTTCTGATTCAGAAGGTCAGGGCCAGTGTTCAATAATTTTTTTTTTTTTTGAGACAGAGTCTTACTTTCTCACCCTCAGTAGAGTTCCATGGCGGCACAGCTCACAGCAGCCTCCAATTCCTGGGCTTAGGCCATTCTCTTGCCTCAGCCTCCCGAGGAGCTAGAACTACAGACGCTCACCACAATGCCTGGCTTTTTTTTTGTTTTGCAGTTTGGCCGGGGCCAGGTTTGAACGTGCAACCCTCAGTATATGAGGCCAGTGCCCTACCCACTGAGCCACAGGTGCACCCAATAATTTTTATTTCCAAGTGATGCTGATGCTGCTTATCATGGTTCACACTTTAGGAACCACTCATCGGCTAAATATGGCTTTGAGCTAAAAGCAGCTTTTACATTTGCAAGGGATTATAAAAAACTAATATTCCATAGAAACCATACATGGCTGCAAAGCCTAACATATTTACTCTCTAACCCTTTACAGAAAGTGTTTATGGACCCCTTTCACTTAGAACATGCACCAGAGCATGGGCCTTTGAGGTTTCTGTCTATTCTAATGCAAAAATGCTTTTATTCAAATTCAGAAATGTAAGGAAATAATAAATATTGATAATGACTTTCATCCAGGAAAACTGTTCTCCAAAGATGTGTCTTCCCTCTCTTTACCATTTTAAAGGACTAAGACAGCCTCATGTACAGAAATGTTTTGTATACATTAAAGATTTTTTACATTGGGGGGCACCTGTAGCTCAGTGGGTAGGACGCCGGCCACATACAATGAGGCTGGTGGGTTCAAACCCAGCCCTGGCCACCTAAACAACAATGACAACTGCAACAAATAAATAGCCGGGCATTGTGGCAGGTACCTGTAGTCCCTAGCTACACAGGAGGCTGAGGCAAGAGAATCGCTTAAGCCCAAGAGTTTGAGGTTGCTGTGAGCTGTGACACAACTGCACTCTACTGAGGGTAATATAATGAGACTCTGTCTCAAAAAAAAAAAAAAAAAAAGATTTTTTGCATTATTTTCTCTTTAGATCAATACTATGTATCATGCATAATTCAAAAAGTATTATATGGGTACATAGTGAAAAGTCAGTCTCTCTGATATCCCTGTTCCTCACCCAGGAGGTTTCTGTTATTACCTTGTATGTCCTTCCAGTGTTGAGACTGTGCACACACAGTCACTTATATGTACATGTATAAATTATATATATAACATATGTGTACATATGCATAAAATATACATTTTTAATACAAAGAGTGTTCTATGTACTGTTCTATGGCTTGCTTTTTTCCATTCCATGTAATTTCTTAGAGATTATTCTGTAATACAGACTAAACTTTCTCATTCTTTGCAGCCATGTATAATATTCCATTGTATAGACATACCATAATTTTTTAACCACTTCCCCAACAGTGAACTTTATAAACTCTTAGAAAAGGGGAATTCCTGGATTAAAGAGTATGTATGTGTGATTGTTATGGATTATACTGTATCACCCTCCAGATAATAGTAACCATTCACATGCCACCAGCAGTGGAAAAGAATGCTGTCTTGCCTACACACCCTTAGCACATCCTGTGCTCCAGAAAGTTTGATCTTGGCCAACCTGAGATGTGAAAAAAGTATGACTTTAATTTGTATTTTTCTAATGAGAGCAGTTGAGCATCTTTTCATGTGTTTGAGTTGTTTGTAGTTCTTTTTCTACGAACTATATTCAAATACTTCGTCTAATTTTGTCGTGTCTAGTTTTAATCTTATTAATAGAATTAATAGGCTCGGCGCCTGTGGCTCAACAGGCTAAGGCACCAGCCGCGTACGTCTGAGCTGGCGGATTCAAATCCAGCCCAGGCCGCCAAACAACAATGACGGCTGCAACCAAAAATGGCCGGGCGTTGTGGCGGGCGCCTGTAGGCCCAACTACTTGGGAGGCAGAGACAAGAGACTCACTTGAGCCCAGGAATTGGAGGTTGCTGTGAGCTGTGATGCCACAGAACTCTATCCAGGGTGACAGCTTGAGGCTCTGTCTAAAAAAAAAAAAAAAAAAATAGAATTAATAGAATATCTTTTTACAATTTTCTTTTGCACTATTTATAAATACTTTCCTAGCTAGTGTCTTTTGATTTTATCTTTTTGCCATTCACTACGTTAACTTAAACTTTTATGTATTAACATTTGAACATTTTTGCATTGCTCCGTTGTTTTTTGTCACTCCTAGGCTTCCCTATCTGAACCTGATTTTTTTTTTTTTTTTTAAACAGAGTTTCACTTTGTCACACTGGGTAGAGTGCTGTGGCATCACAGCTCATAGCAACCTCAAACTCCTGGGCTTAAGCGATTTTCTTGCCTCCGTCTCCTAGGTAGCTGGGACTACAGGTACTCACCATAACGCCTACCTATTTTATTTTTTTGTTGTTGCAGTTAGTTAGCTGGCCCGGGCTGGGTTTGAACCCACCATCCTCAGTGTATGTGGCTGGTGCCATAATCACTGTGCTACAGGTGCCAAGCCTGAACCTGATTTTTTAAAGCTATCTTATTTTTATTTTAGTGCATTTATGAGATTTTTTGCATATTTAAATTTTTATTGATTTGGAACTTGGAGCAAAATATTAAGTGGGGGCATAATTTTTTCTCCATTTCATTGTCTAACACTACCATTCCCACTGATTTTGATTAAGTGGCCCTTTACAAAATTAAGGAATTGCGGATGGAAAATGATCACAATACTTTTGAATCTTTATTGCATTTTAGTCATCTAATACAGTGCTCATCAAAGTTGTATGTACATGCAAATTATCTTGAATATGCAGATTCTAATTCTGTAGGTCTAGGGTATGGTCTGGGATTCAGCATTTCTAACAAACTCCCAGATGCTGAAGCTTCTGGTCTTTGAACTACATTAGAAGAGGTAAGGATTTAAGATGCCCTTTAAAATACCATGCCTAGGCCCTACCACCAGAGATTTTGATTTAACTAGTCTAACTTAGGGGTGGGAAACCTACTGCCTTCTGATTGTTCTTTTCTTAAGCACCAAAGGAGGCAAGAAAAGCTTCATGTTTCTCTGCTGTACCCCTTTTTATAGAAGGATTTGTTCTGTAAAATTTGCATTCAGTCCAAAGCTACACTTAACCTAGAAAACCACAAGTTGCCATAAGGCTGCAGGTTCCCCACCCCCAAGTGATTCTAATGTGCAGTTAAAATTGAGAACCACTGGGTTAGGAAATAATAATGTAATTATTATTTTCTCAGCTATTGCTTAAGGAGCCAGATAATTGGCACATAGTAAATGGGTGAGGCAGTCTTAGAATAATGGTGATTGCTGAGAATAATAAATTGATTAGGACTCAGGGCCTTATACATTTCTTTTGCCTCTTCCTTCTCTCTTTCCTTGAATGCTATAAAAGGGTGATAGAAGAAAATTGTAGAAATTAATGTACTGTTATGTCTGGGCATTTCCTTTTCAAAGCATTGCATTTGTGTCTGACGTTCTTGAAGAGTTGCTGTGTATTTTTCTATAGGCGGGATGAGGTATCATCTACTGTCTCCTGAGGATCGAGAGGAACTTGTAGATGGCACAAGGCCTAGAAGAAAGAAGCACGACTACCGCATAGCCCTATTTGGAGGCTCCCAGCCACAGTCTTGTAGATATTTTAACCCAAAGGTAACCACTTTTTATTCTTTTTATTCTTTTGTTTTTGAAATCACGGAGCACATAGACATTCACCTACTACCAGTAGTAATGACTGATGCCTTTAGAGAAGTTAGTTTATGGTGTTCTTTCATATACTTTATGAGATTCATAAGTTATCTTCATTTTACAGATAAGGTAATTGAGGCTTAGTCAGATTTCAAATGTTTCTATAATTGTTTGGCAGTACTGCATAATAACCATTCTCCAAAAAAAAGAAAATGAATTCTCCTATCTTACCTTTTTTTGTTAGCAACTTCTTGCATTTATATAACAACTCCTTGTTTTTGCTAAGTATCATTTTCAATGAAAATCTGCTTCTGGGGGATTTGAGTTTTTTCTTTAGTAGTTATGTTTTAATATAAAATAACATATAGTCATTCTAGAGAATTTGGAAAACCTAGAAAATCACCCAGAAAAAAGATAAAATTATCTTTAATCCAAACATCAAGATATTATCATTAATTTCAGTGTGGTTTCCGTTACTTATTATGCTAAAAGTAGCTCATTAATTAAAACCTTTAGAGAATTGACTCATATTTCTGTTCCTTGTTTCTTAGACCTAGGTGTTTTGGCCAGAGAAGAAAAAAAATCATATTTTTCTAGTACTACATTGTGTTTTGGGGCAGAGAAAATGCCACAATTCTAAAAGATAATACCCCAAACTTGTAAGGTAGTATCCATAACCAATGCTGAATCTAAGCATATAATGGTCTCTTTAATCATTTTGTAAACACACTTTTGTTTAATGATAGATACTCTATGAAACTAGAGCAGAGCATGGTTGACATTAGGATGTCTGATAATTTCCTTATGAAATGAATCCATGGAGGCAGTCTATGTAATAAAGTTGTAGTGATAGAGAAGGCATTTATAAACACATATGGTGGTGTTGTCAAGGGTTCAGAAGACAGAAAAGGCCAATCCAACCAAATCCACATATTTAATGATAGCAAAGCATTGCCACTTCAACAATGGAAGGGTACCAGTGTATTTGCCTGTTATTAGGTAACTAACTGGCTCTCTCAAAGAATGGTAACAAATCAAGGGCTTCTCATTGGTCAGTATTGCTCCCAAACTGGGCAATGGCCAGTAGTGGGTAGCCACACTGGCCTTAGGGAGAGGAAGTCATTCATTTCTATAACAGTTTATGCATCCTCTATCAATGTCATTGTGGTTGCTCTTAAGCCCATGGAACAAGCGTCGTGTTGACTGTGGAGAGAAGATACAAAGACAATCTTGTCCACAGAGACTTTTTTGCATTTGGGGGTACTCTGATAAGAATTCATGTGGACACGCATTTCTGGAGACCCACCCACACATTGTCCTTTCTTAAATTACCTTGTCAGAAGTTTTTCATTCTTGCTTATTTCAAGTCTATGTCCATCTGGGGTAAACCATTAGCCAGCTCCCCCAAGAATTAATAAAAACTGGACTTTAGCTTTCCCTACTAAAAGGTATAATGGCCAATAAAATGAAGGGCTTGAAATTGTGTCAAATCATATTACCTTCTTTCTGCATTGTCCATTAGTACAATTCCTAAAGGGACTGTGATGCTTTTGCAGTTCATTATTGGCTAGTGCTATCAAAGGCAAACCAAGCTCTGGTCTCTTAAATTATTTTGCTAGCTGGATATAGAGAACACCTCCCTGAGGCCATAGTCCTGATTGAGGGAGGAGACAGTGAAGCAGGTGAAGGGCCATGAGGTAAGAGTTGTGATTGACTTGTTTATTTTGTGCCATTGGAACCTCCATAAGCCCAGTGTTGTATTTATAGACCACATTATTGGTTGAAGCCATGCTTTCTTTGTGGTTAAGAAGGTCTAGTAGAACTACTCAAGATGGGTTAATGATATGGTCACCTGGATTCCCTTGGTGTTGGACATTTGCTGTCTATCAAAACCTAGTGACCAGCCAAGAATTGTCTACTGGAAGAGTGGTACCTGTTTAAAGGAGGTTGGCCTTTTTCCCAGGCGCTTGCTCTGTGGTTATATTGGGACATACCTCAAGCTATACACAGCATCCTGAAACCCCAGGATCACAGGGTACCCTAAGCCACTGAGCCGTACAACTATAGCCTGTCACACTTAGAAAGATTTCTCTAACTCTAGATTTTGGTTATAATGAACAGCTTTTTTGGTTTATCTCATAGAAGTGTTAAAAAAAAAAAAAAAAGGACACCCACACATAGGATATGTGCCATCTCCAATATGTAGGAGGTGCTTGGAGCAGCAAGCTGTCTTTCATTTCTAAGGGGTTTTACCAACATGCTATATAGGTCAGGGCTTCACAAACTTTTTTTATAAAAGGCCAGAATAAGTATTTAAAGCTTTGCGGGCCATCCATTCTCTGCTGCAGCTGAACTCTGACACTGTAGCAGGAAAGCAGCAATAAATAATATACATACACAAGTGGTCTTGGCGGTGCTCCAAAAAACTTGATTTACAAAACCAGGTAATGGGCTAGATTTGGTCTTCAGGCCATAGTTTGTCAACCTCTGCCCTAGAGGGATAGACATCTGGGGACTTTGACGTGCTCAACAATGTATTCTAAGCTAAATTGTCTCTTGTCCTATCCAAGTTTCACACTAGATAAGAGTATAGGATCCTTTCCATTTCCTGGTCTTCAGAACTGATATGGGCATCAACACAGGAGAGACCAGTGTGTAACTTTGAGAAGGTGAAGTGGTCCGTGGTGCCTACAGCTTATATAATGACAAAGAGCTAGAGTCAAGATCAGCGGTTCTCAACCCTGTGGGTCGCGACCCCACTGTAACAATGAAAATACATTGTGGCATTAGGAAGGTTGAGAACCACTGATCAAGATCCTTGAGGTCAGACCATGACATTATTTTATTTTCCCTATCAGCTGAAAAGAAACTCCATCTGAAGGTCTGGGTAGGTAGTAACAGAGAGATATACACTAGCCACATGTTAGCTATAGGCCACATTTTAATGCTTGTATTAATCTAGTCCAAGAAGACGGCCATATCTGGCCCTTCTACAGCAACCAGAGTTACCTGTCTCAGCAGTTCCTCTTCTGTTTGGGTAGAGAAAGAGACTTCCTACATCTTCTCTTTTTTACCATAATACTCGACACTATAATCCATAGAGCAAATGATACGCTGCCAGATATAAACAAAAAAAAAAAAACCTCTTCAAAGGAGAGAGGATCAGGTTAGATTGGTTAATAACTATCAGGTTAGGTTGGTTAATCACCATCGTATTTGGACTGTCCCTATTGGGCTGTTCTTGGCTCATAACATCTATCTCTGATCCATTCATCCATTTCCAGAATATAGGCTGCTTTCCTACTAAAGATATCTAGCTTCCTTCTCAGTAGAAGATGGATTTCTGATAGATAACATGAGAATCCAATAAGCACAATGTCCTCACTGTGCTTAAGAGTTTATTACACCTACATATCTGTTTCACACCAGATAAAGATAAGCCTGTTGAAATTTCAGTGACTGTTTTTAGTTTTTTCAGGATCCTTTTGAGTTAAGAATAGGAAAATGGAGGGGAAGGGGAGGATGGGTGGAGGGAGGGTGATTGGTGGGATCACACCTACGGTGCATCTTAGAAGGGTACAGGTGAAAATTACTAAATGTAGAATATAAATGTTTTCATATAGTGATTAAAAGGCCATGAAGGCTATGTTAA
>CAUYON010125231.1:0-35864 GCA_963573935.1 Arctocebus calabarensis
TAGGCACAAGACTGCTTAGCTATAGGTCACATTATCTAAACTTTCTTGCAGCTACATCCAGAGGTGACAAATTTAGGTCTCATATATATATATGAGATACATCCACAGTCTGTGTTACCTCCTTAAAGACAGGTTATTCACTCTGGACTCCCAGCTAGCACAGAATTGATAACAACTTAGACCCATAAATAGAGGCCACAGGCTTTTACCAAGGATAAGACCTCTGTCTACTAGCAAAAGACCTTGGGTTGCCTCCTGAGAGTCTATTTTCTTAGGAATATTAGTTCAAAACAAAATACACCTCCATTTTGGGATCTTTTGCTGTATCAGTTCACCTTATATCTTTGCTAATGCAGATAGGCAAAAGTTAATTACAATAAAAACTACCATTTGGAAAGCAAAGGATGAGAAATATCAAAAGGCATCAAATCTTCCTGGGCACAAATTATGAAGATTGTCCCTATGCTCACATGAAAGCAGGTTCTTTGCTTAGCACACCTGGCCACACTTGGTAAATCCATTATCTATTATCCATTGTTCCTCTCCTTTTGCCTTCTGGATTTTCTTCTTCTTTCCACAGATATCTCTCTATATTTAAAATAAATGTTGAAGAATGTGCCCGGGCTGGATTCGAACCCGCCGGTTCAGGTGTATGTGGCTGGGGCCTTAGCCCGCTGAGCCACTGGCACTGAGCCACTACTTCTTTATTTTATTCATTGGAGGATTGAGTCATCAAGTGAGTGAATTTAATATTTATTTATTTATTAGTTAGTTTATTTATATTTGGTGGTTTGGGCCGGGGCTGTGTTTGAACCTGCCACATCCAGTATATGGGGCGAGGCACGGGTACCACCCTATTTTTATTTTTTGATTTTCTTTCCATTCTTTCTTCCTTCCTTTCTTCCTTCCCTCCTTCCTTCCTTCCTCTACTTCTTTATTTTATTGATTGATGGATTGAGTCATCAAGTGTGTGGTTTTAATATTTATTTGTTTGTTTGTTTTTTTGTTTACTTATTTTTGCTGGTTTGGGCCGGGGCTGGGTTTGAACCTGCCACATCCAGTGTATGGGGCAAGGCACGGGTGCTGCCCTATTTTTATTTTCTGATTTTCTTTCCATTCTTTCTTCTTTCCTTTCTTCCTTCCCTCCTTCCTTCCTTCCTCTACTTCTTTATTTTATTGATTGATGGATTGAGTCATCAAGTGTGTGGTTTTAATATTTATTTGTTTGTTTGTTTGTTTGTTAGTTTGCTTATTTTTGCTGGTTTGGGCCGGGGCTGGGTTTGAACCTGCCACATCCAGCATATGGGGCGAGCCACTGGTGCCGCCCTATTTTTCTTCCTTCCTTCCTTCCTTCCTTCCTTCCTTCCTTCGTTCCCTCCCTCCCTCCCTCCCTTCCTTCCTTCTTTCCTTCCTTCCTTCTTTCCTTCTTTCTTCCTTTTCCTCTCTCTCCTCCCTTTCCTCCCTTTCAGGACATGGGGGAAACTTTTGTTCTTTTGGTCTTCAACCATTATCCTCTGGCCGCTATGCACTGGGTGGGGAGGGAGTAGCGAGGGGGGAGCCACGGCGCCCTCCTACTGGAGTTTGCCTCACCAGGGGTCGTCCTTTTTTGATTTGCATTCCCTTCTCCAAGAGTTCGTCCCCCCCTTTCTTTTGCTGTGCTTATTTATTTATTTTGATTGATTGATTTAGATACATACATACATATATACATACATAATAAAACATATATGTAAAATTCCTTCCCTCCTGTAGGTGAGTGGGCTGGTCCGGGCCAGACGTGGTGCGTGGTCGGAGCGTTCGCAGGTCGACCAGATGTTTCTGTCCAGTCTTGGCAATGTTTTCGTTCCTTTCGTTCCTGCCCTTAAGGAGGGTGGCATGGGGACGCCCGAGGCCACGCCCCCACCCCACACCCCCGCTGCGTATTGCTCCTGGATTTAGTACATGGGCGAATGTGCATCTGTTTTTGTGTGTGTATGAATATATACCCACTCGCATATATATTTAATTTTATTTATTTGTTTATTTATTTATGTTTTTGAGACAGAGCCTCACTTTATCACCCTCGGTAGAGTGCTGTGGCATCACACATCACACATCAACCCCCAACGCCTGGGCTTAGGCAATTCTCTTGCCTCAGCCTCCCAAGCAGCCGGGACTACAGGCACCCAACACAACGCCCGGCTATTTTTCTGTTTTGCAGTTCGGCGGAGGCTGGATCTGAACCCAATACCTTCTGTATATGGGGCCGGTGCCCTACTCAATGAGCCACAGGCCCCACCCCGTATATATATTTCTTATTAATTCTTTCTTTTCTTTGTGTGAGACAGAGCCTCAAGCTGTCCCCCTGGCTAAATTGCCGTGGCATCACAGCTCACAGCAACCTCCAACTCCTGGGCTCAAGCGAGTCTCCTGCCATTACCTCCCAAGTAGCTGGATCTACAGGCGCCTGCCACAACTCCTGGCCATTTTTTGGTTGCAGCTGTCATTGTAGTTTGGCAGGCCCGGGCTGTATTCGAACTCACCGACTCAGGTGTATGTGGCTATGGCCTTAGCCCGCTGAGCCACTGCTTCTTTATTTTATTGATTGATGGATTGAGTCATCAAGTGAGTGATTTTAATATTTATTTGTTTGTTTGTTTGTTTGTTTGCGTGTTTGTTTATTTTTACTGGTTTGGGCTGGGGCTGGGTTTGAACCTGCCATATCTGGTATATGGGGCGAGCCATAGGTTCCGCCCTATTTTTGTTTTTTGATTTTCTTTCCATTCTTTCTTCCTTCCTTGCTTCCTTCCCTCCTTCCTTCCTTCCTCTACTTCTTTATTTTATTGATTGATGGATTGAGTCATCAAGTGAGTGATTTTAATATTTATTTATTTATTTGTTTGTTTTTTTGGTTTTTTGTTTGTTAGTTTATTTATTTTTGCTGGTTTGGGCTGGGGCTGGGTTTGAACCTGCCACATCCACCATATGGGGTGAGGCACGACTGCTGCCCTATTTTTATTTTTTTCTTTTCTTTTCTTTTCTTTTCTTTTCTTTTCTTTTCTTTTCTTTTCTTTTCTTTTCTTTTCTTTTCTTTTCTTTCTTTCTTTCTTTCTTTCTTTCTTTCTTTCTTTCTTTCTTTCTTTTTTTTTTTTTTTTTTGAGACAGAGTCTCACTTTGTTGCCCTCAGTAGAGGGCTGTGGCATCATAGCTCACAGCAACCTCAAACTCTTGGGCTCAAGGGATTCTCTTGCCTCAGCCTCTGGAGTAGCTGAGACTACTGGCACCTGCCACAATGCATGGCTATTTTTAGAGATGAGGTCTCACTCTGGCTCAGGCTGTTCTCAAACCTGTGAGCTCAGGATCGAGACCAGACCTTGGTCTCCCAGAGTGCTAGGATTATAGATGTGAGCCACCGCGCCCAGCTGGATACTTACTAAAATTAGTAATACCAATTGCCAAATGTCTTTCATAACTACCATTCTCATATAAACACTCAAGTATTATGTATGAGTGTGCCCTTTTTCTGTAAGTTTGATAGCCTGGAACTTACCATCTAAAAAATATTGGCCAAATTGATGGGCTAATTCTATTTAACATCATACTATTTTGTACTTCTCTAATGTCCACATTTTCCATTTGTATATTAGTCATTTCTTCTTCATGAAATGGTGATTCATGTGCTTTGACCATTTTCCCATTATAGAGTTCATTTCTTCTTACCGGTTCTTTTAGACCCTTTATATGTGAAGAACATTAAACTTTGTCATATATATTGCTAAGATTTTTCTTAGTATTATTTCTATTTAATTTTATTTGAGGATGTTTAAAAAGATATACAGGTGTAGTGAAATGTTCACGTGGCCAAAATTTACCAGTCTTATTCGTTAGGGTATCTTCCACTGCCTTTGTGTTAAAAAAGTTATCTTAAAATGTTCTTAGAATTATTTTATGGGATAATTTATAAAAATAAATGTTGTGATTCATCTGAAATTCATTTTGGCAAACAAATTTCTTCAAATCCAACACTCAAACACTAACTCCATCACATACTGAACATGAAGTCCTGTTCAATGGCTTTCACTTCTGTCCCTTTGATCAATCTGTCTGTGCCATCTTGGGCTAGTACCACACAGTTTTCATTACTATCACTTTATAATTTAGTTTAGAAAGCATAGAATTCTTATTTTTATTTTCAAAAGTATTTTTCTCTATTCTTTATGATTCTTCTTACTTGAATATTATTTTGAAAAAAATCCCATAAAAGTTTCAGAAAATTAAAGTGGGCTAAGATAATATTGTTTGTCAGTATCAACAAATAGATCTATGAGAGTCCAAGATCAGAAATGCAGCATTTTTTAATCTGTGAGAAATGAGAGAATTATTCAGTAATTGATTTAATACAAATGGAAAAAAATGAGCACCCTACCTCAGACTGTATACAGAAATAGACTCCAGGAAAATTGGCAAAGTCTGTGAACAGTCAGTTTACAGATATGACATCAAGAATGGTCAAGAAACATATAAAAAGATTCTCACCCTCAGTGATAGTCAGGGTAATGCAAATAAAAACAGCAGTCACAGCTATGATGACACAGCACTCTACCCAGGGCAACAGAGAGTCTGTCTCAAAAAAATAGTTTGAGAAGAAATTAAAAGTATAGCATTACTAGGGGGGAGTGGAACATTGCCTGTATACTACTAATTCCTTTTTACATCAGAAATATTCTTTGGGAGGATTATACTACCATACTTTAAACCCAAACAATGGCTATTGTCAAGGATATATTTTCAGTGTGTAAATACTATCATTTTCATCCTGAAGGGAATATTTTCACCGTGATTTATTAAAATCTTAACAATTTTCAAAAAATAAAAATAAAAACAGCAGTTAGATACCACTTTCTTCTAAATGATCAGCAAAGTTATTTTCAAAATATAATTTCTTAAATTGTAGAGTTCACGAGGATGCAAGGAAATGCTGGGGGAGTGTAGGTTGGCATAGCCACTTTGAAAGGGAATTAGGGAGAAACTATTAAAACTAAAAACATGCACATCCTGTGACCTAATGAATTTACTTTAGAGACACACTATCATGTGTCCACTGCAAGGAAATCATAAGCAGGCCTTTAGCAGTTGCTAAATTATTGAAATACTTCTTCCTTGGTTGGCAGATAGCCCCAACCTCAAGTCCTGAATGTGCCTGCCCTTCTCTCTCACTGCCTGGGTTGCTTTCATCTCTTTCCCTCAGTCCCGTAGTTTCCAGTGATACAGCAATGAAAGAGTCAAAGCTTGGAAAAGGGGCTCTGGGAAACTCCTCCAGCCCTAAGGCTGGATCTATTCTAATTGGCTGGGAATATTTTGACTGATTCCTGTGTTAAAATATGATCATTAAAGGATCTTTGTTAGAATAATGAAGTATAAACAATTTGAGGCAGAAACTGCTGTGTCCTTCCTCTCCTCTTCCTTTTCAAAACAATGGAAGCTGTGGTGAGGTGAGTTACACCTCATAATCCTAGCACCCTGGGAGGCCGAGGCTGTGGATGGCTTGAGATCAGGAGTTCGAGACCAGCCTGAGCAATGCCTGGCTATTTTTTATCTCCAAAGTAGCCAGGCATTATGGTGAGCGCCTATAGTCCCAGCTACTTGGGAGGCTGAGGCAAGAGGATCATTTGAGCCCAAGAGTTTGAGGTTGCTGTGAGTTATGATGGCACTCTACCGTGGGCAACAAAGTGACTCTTGTCTCAAAAACAACACCAGCAACAAAACCAGAATCTATTCAGACTATTATCCAGCTTGCCTTGTGGGCAGGTGTGGCCCTGTGATTCAATTCTACCCCCAAAATGTGAGCAGACATTAACCTAGACATTTGGAAAATCTGAAGAGGAAGGAGGAGCCACCTTTTTCTCCTTCACACGGTCACTGGGATTGGGGATGAGATTGTGGGAACATAGGCATCTATCTTCAATCACATCCGTGGTTGTGGCTGGTGGGACACATCCAAGGTTGCAGAGAGCTGGAAGGAGTTTGGATGCCTGATAACATCATGGTGCAGCCACCCAAGCCCAGACTGCTTCCTTCTGGACTTCCTTTTCATAAGACAAATAAATTTCTACCCTATTCAAACTGCCATTGTTTTGAGTTTCTCAGTTACATGTAACCAAATCTAATCCTAAAGGATATAAAGCTAAATATGTCTCAACAGTAAACCAGCCACTTAAACTATGATATATAAATAAATACAAATTGGAAACAACTTGGGGTATTATATATATGCTGAAAATACTTTGCAGAGACAGAGTTAAATCTGTAGGCATTAATACGTTGAGTGAAAAAAGAGCGTTGTATGTCAGAATCATGTATCACTCCTCCCCAGACCCCCAACTAAGTATGCTGGGGGGTTTTCTTTTTGGTTTTTCTATACATGAAAGCATAGGAAAAAGTATACTACCTAAACTGTGATAATGTTAATAACTTTGGGGAGAGAAAGGGAGTGCAAAAAATGCTGGCCAAAGAGCTCCTTATCTTTGACTCCATTATTCTACATCTTTACAAAAGGAATGATTCATGTACTGCTTGTATAGTACAAATTAATTAGGTTTCCCACCTACCCAGCAGCTGACCTTCTTCAACTGTTTACTTGCCCACAGCTTGCTGCCTGCAGGGTCCATATAGGAAAACTGCCAGAGCTGCAGACTCAGACCGGGAGGAGCAGCTTCCTCTGTACGAGAGATTAGCTCAAAGCCACCACCTGAGTGCTTTTTTGTTGGAGAAGTTCAAGGTTCTTTCAAAACCCCTCTGTCACATAGATTGTATTTTTCACAATACCACTGTGTCTAAAGAAATGAAGTAAAGGTATTAATTTACAAGGACAAAGAAAGTGAGAGGCCAGCACAGCAAATGTGAGATTGTAATAAAAAGTTGGAAGCGGTACCTGGCACGGCAGAGACAAGAAAGTTGCAGCCTACAGAAGGCAACAGTGCTCCAGAGAATCCTCCAAGGCACGGGACTTGGAGGCGTCAGGTAATGTGGAAAGCAGGAAAGAGGTGCAAGGTTGAGCAGCTGGACCCCCAACTGTCCCTTGCTATACACACAACCAGGAAACACTGCTGCCCACGCTGTAATCACTCATTCTTATCCAATAAGATGAGCTCCAGACTGGAGGACTTCAAACAGAGTAGTGGGAAGGGGCACAGTGTGGATATGAATGGAAGGGAGGTAGGTTAAAATCGCCTTCTTTTGTAGTATTATTCATTGGTCCTATGCCAGATCCTTCTTACTATTTTACTTTCTTTTTTTTTTTTTTTTCAAGCAGGCATGGCTTGAGTTCGAACCTGCCATCCCTAGTGCACAGAGCCAGCATACCAGGGCCAGCACTCTAAACACTGAGCTACAGGCGCCCAGACCTTCTTACTATTTTTCATTTTCATGGGGCTAGTTCTTAGTCTACTTAGTTGCTTAAGAGAAGCGTGCATGTCAGGGTGGAGGTGAGTGATCCGGGCAGTCAGCAGTATTATTTTGGTTTATCGTCTCAGAAGAATTCTTATCAGATTGACAAGTTGACAGCCCTATGGGGGGACCTTCTATTTCAGTGATATTAGAAGTCATGGAGGGCTTTAAATAGAAGAGCCCCTCTTATTGTTGAGACTGTACTATAGGAAGACCTCTGAGGAGGCTGTATAACAGAATAGGCTCTAACAGAATAGCTCTAGGTATTTTAAATAGAAAGAATTTTACATGGGGAATGGGTTCCAAAACTTCTGGAAGGGTTAGAGCAGTGAAATGGAAAGAACAAAGTTACTTAAAAGTTAAGAACTGCAAAAACTACCCCCATGCTATAGAAGCAAAAGGGAAAATTATGTTAACAGAGCCCATCACTGCCACATTCTTGTGATTGCTGGAGCAGCTAGCGACTGTTACTGCTGCCTTAGGAACCATGGCCATATCCACCTTTCAGGAATCCAGAAGGTCACACCTTCACCAACACTGCACGATCCTGGGGGACACAAAATTGTCTGAGAGATAGAGGGTCTTTTATACCTGTTGAAGCCCAGAGCCTGTGAGTTCTGTGCTGTTGAGGCTGTAAGAATGTTCTGTTCAATCACTGTGCCACATGAAATTAGGAGCCTTCACTTAGCCACTGCCGTTGCTGCAAGACACCTCTGGAAACAAAACATGGTTTCTCCCCTCCACCTGCTGCCAGTCTCCTGCCAGAACTTCCCACTTGAATCTAGTGAATCTAACTGGAGACCTCAGTGGATGTCTGAAATCAGATAGTACCCAGCCCTACATATGCTCTGTTTTCTCCTATACACACACGCACCTAGGATAAAGCTTCATTTACGAATGAAACACAGCAACAGAGTAACAATAATAACTAATAATAAATAGAACAATTATAACAATGTGCAATCAGCACTGTGTGCTTTGGGGTCATTATGAAGTAAACTAAGGGTTACTTGAACACAAGCACTGTGATACCATGAGAGTCGATCTGTTAACCAAGAAGGCTATTAAGGAACTAACTGGCAGGTAGTGACTACGGTGCAGCTATGCTGGACAAAGGGATGGTCACATCCCAGGCAGGACAGCGCAGGGTGAAGAGAGATTTCAACATGCTATTCAGAATGGTGTGCAATTTAAAACTAATAAATTGCTTACTTCTGGAATTTTCCACTTAATATATTTGGACTGCGGCTGATTGTAGGTAACTAACTAAACATATAGAAAGCAAAAGTGTGGATGGAGGAAGGGACCCTGCATGTATTTGGAGGAGAGAGTCAATAGGATTTGCTCACAGATCAGCTGTGGCAAATAAGAAAAAGAAAGATGTCAACATTAACTCTAGATTTTTTTCTTGGTTTGGGACATGTTTAGTTTGGGATGTCTACTAGACATCCAAGTGGAGGGGCTGAGTAGACAGTTTAGGGGAAAGGAGATAAGTATTATTAGCATTTGGGACTTGGCAGTTTGTAAGGACAGCAAGCATGAAACAATATCGCTGAGGGAATGAGTGTAAAGAGATGATGTCTCAAGACTAATCCCCAGGATACTCCAATTTAGAGGTCACAGAGGCAAAAAGAAACCACCCAAAAGAGACTTGGAAGGAGAAGCAGAGAGGTGATAGAAACACTAGAAGAATGCGGCATCTTGAAATCCTAATGAAAGAAGCATTCAAGAAGGAAGAGTGTCCACTGTGTCAAATGCTGCTTGTAGTTGGGATCAATGAGGATTAAGAATTGATTGGAGTTCAGCAACATGGAAGTCATTAGCAACCTTCAGGAGAACAGCTGTAGAGGACAGGTGGGAGCAAAACCTGACCGGAATGGGCTCAGGGCCCATGGGAGCAGTTGGTGAGCAGAGACCAATCACTCTTTGCAGAAGCTGAACTGTGAAGGAACGTATGTCAATGAAGCTCTAGTTGGAGGAGGAGGTGAGGTCAAAACAGGGTAGTTTTTTAATCATGTAGGAATAAACAAATTCTTGTATGCTTACGGAAATGGTCAGTGGAAAGGGGAAACACTGATAATGCAGGAGAGAAAGGAAAGATTTGCTGGGTTCATGTCCTTAAGTAGACAATAGTGGATTGGATATGTGCTTAAGAAGAGAGGTTGGCCTTATCTAAAAACACCGACAATAAAATCATATCAAGAGGAGAGAAAATAAAGTCTGTGGATGTAGATGCAGGGAGGTGAGAAGAGGGGGTGGTAAAAATTCTCCTCTGATTGCTTCTATTGTTACCAGTGAAGGAGGAAGCAATGCCATCAGCTGATAGGGACTGTGGCAGAGGTGTTAGAGGTGTGCGAAGAGGAGAGAGAAGGTACTACATTTTTTTAGTGAGACAAGCCATGCTTGCACATTTGCTGTGTTTAGTTGCATGGGTATAAATACTGAGTGGGAAGAAAGTTGATCTTAACCAGGAAACACAGCACAGTGAGAAAGGGTTAAGGGAGCTGATGATATAAGCAAAAAAAAAGTGATCATCATGTTTTATCTGTTTAATTTAGACTTAATAAAGAAGGAAGAGAGGACATGAAGGAGGTGGTCAATAAACCTAGAATTTGGTCCTTTAAGATAAGTTGTACCATGTTCTCATGGCTAAAATTGTTGTGCTCTAGGCAAAAGGATGTTGAGGGCACTATCTATTTATCCAGTCAGCACTTATTGAACAACTGCCATGAGCTATGTCCAGAGAGGATATTTGGTTTTTTCCCCTAGAAACATTTAAAATATCAGGGAGATAAATTGGACTTCAAGCAAGAGAGGTCTTAAATGATTACAAAGAACAGAAATTGATTTTATTTTGTTGTCAATAAAATTTTCAAGTTGGTTGAAAGATGTATATCTAGTTGAAAAGTACATATTTATATCAATCAAAATGGCTTAAGCCAAAAAGAGAACTTATTGACAGATATAATTGAAAAGTTCTCATCATGATAATCACTAATGCTTACTGAGGACTTACTGTTAGCCAGGTTCTGTTCTCAGTACATTACTTTTATTATCTTGTTAAATCCTAGCAGGAGAACCTGGATTTGAACCCAAGTAGTCTGCTTCCCACTATGCTTTGTTACTTCTTAAAGAGAGAACTTCAGGCAAAGCTGCATCCAGGGATTCAAACATTATTATCAGGGCTTGCTCTTTGACTCTTACTCTGCTTACTTCTGTATTGGTGAGATTTTCCCTACTCATGGTAGCTGCAGAATTAGACCATTCTTACAACTAGGAAACCCAGTACAAAGTTATTTTCTCTTTCTGAAAATACTAGACCTATTATTACGTAAGTCAGTATTTAATGTTATGAAATAGATTCATAATATTGTGAAGTTAAAAAGCTACTTCACAATATAATAGGCATGGGATGACCCATAGCAAAAAAAATAAGCAAATACATTTATAATTGGAAAGTTGTAAATAAAATTTTAGCAATAGTTATTTCTGAGTGTTATGATCAGGAGGACATTTTTTCTTTGATTCTCAGTATTTTGATTGTTTCTACATTGAGGATTATTATGATCTATACTGTAAAAATGTTAAGGGGAGACAAATCAGTAAAAACTAACAATTGTATCTCACCATATTGCTCTCTACAGCTGGATATACTTCCATTCATCCCATCCTATACCACTAAGGTCTATGGATCAAGAAGTTGGCAAACTGGGGGCGACAAAAACAGCAGTGCCACCCATTTTTACCTGCTTCCATTTGGTTTTTAAAAAATTAGAGGCAAGGGAGCAGTAGCAGATCAGTTTTACCACATTATTGTGCACATAGGCAGGCTTTGTATCTTCCCTGTCATTACAAATAATCCACCTTGGATACAGTTTGAAAAGAAATATTAGTTACTCCTTGGAAGGCCCAATAGTGGTCCTTCAAAGAAGGAGAAAAGGGATAAAGGAACCAAGAAGTCCCGACGTGAATATGTAGCCCATATTTCAAGTGCCGGGCCCAGTTAAAACTAGCTATTTAGTCCCCACCCCCAAGGAGTTTACAGTCACATTAGGAGAACAAGATTATAAGATCAGGAAAGATTAGATAGTATGATTTAAATAATGCAGGATGGGAGGTGGGGGTGCTAAACAGTACTGACCCCAGAAAAGATTATGAGAAGGGTAAAGCTGAACCTAGGTCTCCCCATTTATGCTTTTTAACATCATTTTCCCTTTCCCCAGCCTACAGCATCTATGAGAACACAGTAAATGCAACCTACTGGAGACTGTCTTCTCATCTATAGAATATGGAGAATAATAATGCCTACCTTTGAGTTCATTGAGAGGATTAAATCAGGCAATGCATCTATGCCTAGCCCAGTCCCAGGTGCAGAGTAAATGCTCAATTAATAGTGTCTATTACTATGATTAATATCATTGCCAATAGCAGAAGTAACCAACACAATGAACAACAAAGGCTTTGAAATCTTATAAAGTCCTTAAAATCAACCACACCCCCTGGTATTCTAGATTTAGCTACTTCTTTAAGTAGTATTTAGAGGCCATGAGCTCATTGATTTTATCCAGAGAATGAAACATGCCTAGAACCTTCTCTCATGCTCACTCCCAACCTGTTTTCTAAATGTAGTCTAAATGTAGACTAATCATGCACAACATCCTCTTGACTCAGATGTAAACTTAGCACCTCACAGAGCCTATATATAGATCATGTGACACCACTTCTTTGCTCTTCACCTCATAGGAATCACCTTCTTTGGGATCTTTTCTTACATTCAAGAAAATTCCTGTTCTAGGGAAAAGAGTTGCAGCTTACATTGAATAAAACTGAATAACAAGGCTTGACTGGCCCAAAGACTTAAAGGGAAAAATGTTCTTTCTTTATAATTTCAAATTCAAGGTCGTAAATGCAGAATATTAGATTGGAAAGGAAGATTTGAGATAGTGCTGATGCAAAAGAGAAATAGAGACTAAGAGAACAAAAGGGAAGAGGAGGAAATGTATATCTGGTGGTTGCTATTCTGTTAATAAACTCAATTCTTCAGGCCTCTTCTAAATTCTGTGAGCTACCTCAAAGTCCTCTTCCTATGTAAGCTCCTCCAAATTCCTCTTTTCGCTTAAATTAGCCAAAGTCAGTGTCTGTTGCTTGAAAATCAGTCACCATTACTGATTCATAAATAAAGAGAAAATGGTAATTAAGAATGAGAAAGAAAATAAACAAGGTACAAAGAGAAGTAGAGAGAATGAAGAAAGTAGCTGGGTCCTAAGATTGTCTCAAATTTGGAAGAGTTCCAGTCCTGTCTGTGCCTATCTTTTAAAAAAGGGCCCCACCCACTGGGACCAAGACACGATTTTAAGAGGGTCTTTACCCAACAAATGCAATCAGTGTAGCCCAGTTTCTTGTACCCTCAATGAGTCCCCAACAATAAAATAAAAATAAATAAATAAAAGACATAAAAAAAAAGGTTCCACCCAACATCCACTACTTTTTTGTTAAAATGGACCCTAGTCTTTGCAATTGAGATAGCAACTGTTTTCTTTGGTTTTAATATTAATCATGACTCTTTCAGTTCCAAGTACAAACAGGTAACTGATCAGCTGGGGCAAAACCGTCCAGGAACCATGATGTTTCCATGGCTGGATCCAAAGGCTCAAAATATATCACCAGGAATCTAATTCTTCAAATTTAAACCTGCTTTCCTCTTTTTGGCTTTATTCTCAGAGTCTGTCCTCTTGGTGGTAGAGATGACCAGCAGGCTAACAGGTGTGCCCAACTTTTTGGCTTCTCTGGGCCACATTGGAAGAATAGTTGCCTTGGGCCGCATATTAAATATACAACCACTAACAAAAGCCAATGAGTAAAACAACAAAAAAGACCCATGCATCATTTTCATGCTCTCCACCCCCACAGATTACCAAAAGACTCCTCACATAATCCACCCACTGCAGGTTGGACAGTGTGTGGATTAAGTTGGGCTGCAGGTTGCAGATTTGTCATCTAAAAAAAAAAAGAGAGAGAGAGAATTTCTCTTTTCCAATAGTCTCAACAAAGTTGTGTGGTTGACTCTTGCTAGGAAGATGTTACTTGCCTTCAATCATTGAAATATAACTAGAAAACAATGACTCCAAGCTTGGTCATATGCCTGTCTTTGAACTACACTCAGCCCTTATAAACCACAAGGGAAAAAACTACTCCAAGGACAATAAAGATTACTAGTTGTCCTTCCTAACTTCTCTTCTTTTGGTAACAAAACCCATACATTTTAGCCAGGCATATAGCCACTAAGAATCAAAACTATATTTTGGAGGGTCTCTGAAAGCTAGAAAGCCATACATATGACAGTATTCTGAACAATTGAGTGAGTGGAAATAATGCTGGAAACTTCCAAGAAATGTCAGTAAAGGAATATGTCTTTACTTCTTTACCAATGGCCAGACTGTGCCTATGATGTCTGGAGATGAAAAAGGTATCAATATGGTGATTTTAGACTGGAGTAAACACATAGTGAAGCAACAAGCTAGAAGGAACCTGGGTACTGAACACTGTGGAGCTTCCACACCATTCCTCAATCATCTTCATCTGGACTTTCAAGTGATAGAAAAATAAGCATGTTATCTTGCTTAAGTGAGTGTTAATTGACAAATTATCCAACCCAACATGATCCTACCTAATACCCCTAAAGCAACATCATGTGCTATTACAGAAAGATAGTAATAAGAGTAGTGGGCAAACATGTCCACTATCTCACTGACCCCTGAAAATTTTTATTGAAGTCGTGATCATTACTTTTATTGCAAATCTGCCTAGCTCTGATGTATCTGAGTACCTATATATTTCAGAATTTATGAATTCAAAGATTAAAAATAATTTTAAAATTATTCCAAGCATAGAATTATGAGAAATAACTGTACCCACATTTTTTCCTAAGAAAAAAATACCTATCACAATGGATTATTTCACATTTAACCTTGTAATTTTAACAATGGAGTGCAAAGATAGCAGGTTCATGATGTGAAGAATTGTTGAAAGTATGTATTGGAACTCCTCTCAACATATTTGTTTTGACATTTTTATTAACAATTGAAGTGAAGAATTAATTAAATTGTAATCAAATGTAGAGATGACATGATGCCAAGAGAATAGTCCATGATTTGGATAATGAAATCACAGGCTCATGGAATTACACATTAGAACTTCAAGAAGCTTTTGAGGTTAATCATAGCCTCCCATTTGACAGCTGAGGAAACAGAGGCTCAGAGAAAGCAGCCCATTTGCCCAAGATGCAGTTGTAGTCAAAGATAGATCTGGAATATAATCTTTCTACTTCCTCCTTTTGAATAAATGAAAGCTACAACATGACTTCAGATTCAAATAGAAATTTTCCTTAAAACTGGAACAGTGAACTATTGAGATAAGAACAAATTTAATCAGATCAAATGTGAAAGGACCTTCATGTTTGGTCCAAAGACACCCACTGTACAAGCACAGTATGGGGTAGATGTGCCCTAATCAGCAGCACTTGTAAGAAACACTTAGAGATATTACTTGGCTGCAAGTTCAAGAGATATTACTTGGCTGCAAGTGTGATGTAGCTATAAGAAAAAGATAATGGAGTCTTAGGTGGCATTACTAGAAATAGAGCTTATAGAAGAGAGGTGAACGTCCTGTTGAACTTTTCGATCTATACCTAGAATTTCTCATTCAGTGCCAGGTGACAGAGTTTAAAAGAGACATAGATAAATTAGTTCACATCTGAAAGAGGAACCTAGGATAGAATTATGTGAATTATGGTCAAAAGAAGTTAGGGAGCTATAAAGCACTGTAATTAAGAGCCTGAATCTTGGAGTCAGACTGCCTGGGTTTAATCCTAGCTCTGCCAATTACTGAGCATGCATTTGTTAAACCTTTTTTTACTGCCTGTAAATTAAGAATTACAATAATACCTATCTCCAAAGATAAATGAGGTAGTGCATGTCAACTGATTAGCACATTACTGGTGCAATGCAAGCACTCAACAAATGTTAGTTACATTAGAATTAAGAAAGCAAAGTGATGTGGTGATAATGATAACACTCTCATAGGTTGTAGTGAATAGTAAATGAGTCAGCACATGCCAAGGGCTTGACGCAAAGTTGGTAGCTCTTATATCTGCAGTAGCAGGACTGATCTAACATTTCTCAGGTTGATTTGGGGACAAAACATTTCAATTCCTTCCTGAAGAAAGAAGTCAATTATATGTCTAATGGACTTGGGATGATGGTGATCATCCAGACATCCTGTGGGGCACTCCCTTTGTGGACATCCAGGCATGACAAGTTGCCTGGACAAGTTGTTAAGGGATAACCCAGTTGTGGTCTTGGTCATAGCCATCTAGGCCCGTTCTGATGCAGGGTTCTGATCCAAGGTACTAGTGTGGTCCCTTAGGGCAGTATTGGGTAGGGATCGTCACTCAAGACTGTTCTGGGCATGGTCACTGAGAATTGTCCTGCGGGCAGTCACTTAGAAATAATTCGAAGTGGAATGGTTCTGGGCTGGATGCCCCTTGTCTTCTGGTTTCTCCTCCTACTGCCACTGAGGGAAGAAGCCCAAGGCACCCTGTCCCCTAGGGACAGTGTAGTACCCTGGACAGCTCCCCACGGAGCTGTCCACCGCTAGGGGGCAGTTGCTCAGAGAGGATCCCGCCAGGCGCGGAGACGCGGCTCTGGGGCTCTCTCTCCCGCCAGGACCTGGGAGAGGTGTTGTGGCAATGGGTTGAGGGTTCGTGCTTCACGGCTGTGAGGCAGAGCAAGCTGCCTGCGTGTGAGTCAGCGTGCGAGGGGCTAAGGAGCTCGGTGAATAGTCATGGAATCACGCTCAGCTCCTCCACCCATCCCGTCTACATCGTGTGTCCGAGTCCCGGGCGTGCGTGCGCTTCACATCCATTCCAGGCTGTCTACGCTTTTGGAGAGATGGCCCAAGGCGGAGCGTTGGGGGAGGTTGTCGCTGTCGGTGTTCCTAGATCAGGGTACGGGATTTCTCCTCCCCGCACGGTGGGGATGTGGGGGTGTGTCCAGGTTAGGGTGCCTGTGCTCCTGTGCGTGTGCGTGCATGTACGGGCCAGTGTGGTGGGACCGCAGATCAGGGCAGGGTGCTGGGGTCTGTATGTCGGTGCTATCTCGACCTCGGTTTCTATCCTTGGGTGTCCAGGGGGACCAGCATGGTAGGGGGGTATCCAGCCTCCTGGCGGAGTACAAGCCTTAACGCCTTCACTTCACCGCCCCAAGCTGGCCTGGGGCTCCTTAGGGGGCAGCCTACGAGGGGAGGTCTTGGGGTAATGTGTCTCTGGAAGGGGTAAGTGAGTGGGGGCGCAGAGGACTGGCCAGGTCCCCGGGCACGGCGCGGGCTCGGGGGACCCGCGCGGCTGACGTCAGGCGACTCCTTAAATAGAGCCGGCAGCGCGCTCTGCTCGGCATTTCCCGAGGAGCCAGAGCGCGGCCGGCGCCAGCGCCACCGTCCGGTCCACCCGCCAGCCGGCACAGCCACGCCGCCGCCGAGCGTTCCGAGCGCGGAGCTCCAAGGAACAGGAATGGGGCTTCGGGCGCTGGGCGCGCTCCGACCCCGGCGCACGTAGGAGCCGAGGAGTGCCAGGAGCCGCCCCGCTGCCCGGAGCCCCGCCGCCTACGGCTGGGAGACGTCAGAAATGCAGTCTCTTGTTCTCCGAGGAACCACCGCCCCCGGGATCCCGGGACAGGGTTCGCGCCCCGGTCAGCGCCCGGAGAAGACAGTGCCCCCTACACTCGACCCGCGTGGCCGGGGCAGCGCCACGCTAGCCCTTTAGGCGACCGCAGGGCCACAGCAGCTCCGCCGCCGGTGCCCCCTTGGAAACCATGACCCCCGGCGCGGGCCCATGGAGCCATGGCCTATAGGGTCCTGGGCCGCGCGGGGCCAACTCAGCCGCGGAGGGCGCGCAGGCTGCTCTTCGCCTTCACGCTGTCGCTGTCCTGCACCTACCTGTGTTACAGCTTCCTGTGCTGCTGCGACGACCTCGGCCGGAGCCGCCTCCTAGGCGCGCCTCGCTGCCTCCGCGGCCCCAGCGCGGGCGGCCAGAAACTTCTCCAGAAGTCCCGCCCCTGCGATCCCCCGGGGCCGACGCCCAGCGAGCCCAGCGCTCCCAGCGCGCCCGCAGGCGCCGTGCCTGCCCCGCGCCTCTCGGGCTCCAACCACTCCGGCTCACCCAAGCTGGGCACCAAGCGGCTGCCCCAAGCCCTCATCGTGGGCGTGAAGAAGGGTGGTACCCGGGCCGTGCTGGAGTTTATCCGCGTGCACCCAGACGTGCGGGCCTTGGGCACGGAGCCTCACTTCTTCGACAGAAACTACGGCCGCGGGCTAGACTGGTACAGGTGAGGAGGGGGAGCCTCACTTCGTGCCCTAGAGCTCCCCTTGGCTCCGTCCGTAGGGCCATCCATCGCCTGCTTTTCTCTTCCTTGCGTAGGTTCAGGCGGGCACGTGGCGGGGAGGGTGGGGACTCTAGCAGACAGATAAACCTAGACGCGGTTTCTTGAACTGCAAAGGGCGTTCCCTGTTGTAACTGGAGTCTCTGGAAGGGAAGGGAGAGCCCCAGTCAAATCTAAGTGCTGGCTGGAGGGCTGGCTCCATGTCCTGTCTTCAGGGTGCCCCAGGAGGGGGTGAGCCAGGACATGTGCCACATGGCCCTGTCTTGACCCTCGCTAAGATCTTTCCTGGTCCCATCACCTGAAGGACCTTGAGAAGGGGAAGTAAGGCAGAGACCCCCTGGGGTGGGGCTCTGCTTGGGAGAGGTCCCCATAGTTCACGCCAAATGAGAGGGTGTCCTCTGAGCTCTTTGAATGAGAAAGTTTCCACTGGGAGTCTCAATCCCAGCCCCAAGTGTTTACTGTTCTGAGGACCTAGACCCCCAGTTGCTCTGCTCAGGGTCAGTGGTCTTGGAGTGGTGGAAAGAATTCTGGATTCAAGTCTCCACTCTGCCACTGAGCTTCAGCAGGTTCTTGAAATTCTCCCAGCCTCTGTTTGCTCATCGATCACAATGAGTAGGAAACAGTCCTTGCTTGATCTGCCCCTCAAGGCCTTTAATAAAGTGCTTTAAAGATGTGAAAAAGACACTTCAGGTTGGTTGGTGCTTTTAAGCAATAAGAAAGATGTGGGATGTAGAATACTGGTATGATGGTATGAGCACTTCAGGTGAGAGCTGGCCATGGGCCTGGGCACAGCCAGTCATTCACATATTTTTCACTCCCCCACCGTGTGCCAAGGATGAGAATGATCCCAGCTGGTGGGGTCTGGGCATAGACTGAAGCTTCTGTAAGGGGCAGTCTCCACTCCTCAAGGCCATTTGCCACTCAAACCCTGAATGGTGCTAAAGTGCAGGTATGACCTACTCGTGGGCTGAGTCAGGCTGTGGTATGATGTACGGATTCCCCATATAACATGGGTCATGGAATTATCACCATTCACCTGATCCCTTGAAGACTTTCTAGAAACATCTACATGGTAATGGTATATAGGGAAGGGGTTGTTGTAGCTAACACAAGAGCTGAGGCTACTTCTTTTATTTTAGACACTGCTTTAGGCAGTAGGGGTCCTAAGCGTAATGTACAAAGGACAACATGAGAGGGGGCCCTGGCTTTACAAAAAGGGGGAACCACAGGACCAACTGGTCACCTTTGCCACTTGGTCCTGGTCTGCAGTGGTTGTGACTGTGGGGACAAGAAATAGGGCATACAGTGTCCACAGGAGACATGTTCTGTCTCCAGTGGATCCAAGCAGGGGATAGCTGGCCTGTGGGTGGCTCAAGCATCATTATGTCTGGTTAAGTGGAGTCAGGTGGCACAGAGAGGCAGGTCGGGCTCTGTGCCAATACTGATGACCCACCATGCTTTCCAAGCTGTGACCCACAGGCACCTCATCTAGGCATGTGAAGACAGCGTCTGAACCAGACCCCAGATGGGGAAGGCAAGTGAGCTGACCAGAGTGGGTCAACCATGGCCAGGATTTCCTTGATGGAAAATCTGAAGAGTATTATCAAACCCTTTGCCAATGTGGAGTGCCTTATAAGTGAAAAATAGCAAAATCCTGAGCATCTGGCTTTTCGAAAGTGTGCCCTCCAATAAACACCTATACTTTGAGCCGACACTCTCTTCTTCCCCTCTCCTCCCTCCACCACCAAACAGCACACCCTTCCCGGAGCCCATGTCATTCAGGGATGACTGCTTTTTATTTTTAACCTTGGCATGTGTGATTCTAAGCCAGCTTAGCTGTGAACCTTAGAGATGGGAGCCATGGCTTTTTTTTTCCTTTTTTTTTTTTTTTTTTTTTAGCACATTTGGATTCTGCTAAAATTCTCAGCCGAGTCTTGGGAGGTTTTATTTAACATCAAGCACACTGACAGTTCCACTTCTCCCTCTACTCCCCACCACCACCACCTTTCCTCCTCCCCTTTGTATTTTGAAAAGAGAGATTAACCTGGAGGTTGGTCACAATTGCCCTTTCCCAGTCACTACCCAGGAAGACGGAGAAGCCACCAACAGTTTCTGCCTGTCTCGGTTGCAAGTCCACAGTCCCACAGTCAAGGGCTTAGGTTGTAGATTACCATTTCTTCCTCATTTGGATGCAGTTTCTATAATTGCCAGAACATTTCTCTGTATGTAAAAAATAGTCCTCTGGATTTCTCTTTATTATCACTCAAGTAACAAGCATTAATTGCAGAAACAATTGGGATTTACGGGATCTTGTGAAATCCATGTATTCACTTTCTTCCTGAATTCCATGAGTTAGGGATGGCGGGTGATAAGACATTTCCTCTCTCTGCCCATTGCCCTTGTCATTTCAGAGCTTGCCATCATAAAGCCAGTGTCCACTGGGCAGACACGGCCTAGGAGCCCTTGCTCCTGTTGTAGTGGATTCTGCTTTCTAAGGGTGAAGGTGCCGAGTTGCAGGCAATGGACCTTTTCATCATCTTCCCACATTGTAATTCCTGGTGATGACTTCCTGGTTAGGTGGCCCAAATCCAGATAGACAGTGGAAATTTCAAGGAAAGGCTTATTTCTGTGGATAAATGGAGAGTAAGCTTAGGGCAGAATGATATAGCCAGAGAGAACTTCTCTGCCCTCAGCCCGAGCCCCTTCTTGGGAAGCAGCCCAGTTCAGAAGAACTCAGCCCTCTGCAGTGGGCTTCTTCCCCTTCTCTGTCTTTCTGCGATGCCATCTCTAATGTTTCCCCCACCCATGCATCTGGCCTGGGTTCCCCAATCTATGTTTCTTCGCCAAGGTAACAGCTCAGCCTTAACAATGGGATCAGAGACAGACTATTCAGGCCTCTCATCCTTTAAAGGAGAAACAATCAGTGCCATAGCTAGTGTTTCTGCATTTGTAGGGGAAGCTCAGTTTTGTCTAAAGTGTTCTCAGTTTTGCTAGTGTTTGGGTATGGCAGGGGTGGGTGTAAAGAGAGGAGGAGAATCTTGTCTAATGGCTTTGAAATGCCACCAAGAGCAAGTTAATATGTGATAATTGACTTTGTGCTCTGGTGTCCAAATTTTGATAGATGAGGCTGGTCTATAAATGTTAAACTTCACTTCACAACCCTGGTTATTTATTTGTTCAATGTCAGCGATGTTCTTGGGATGGTATAAGGCAAAGAAGATACATTATTTACCTCAGAGGCAATAGTTTAAGTATGAAGGAGAATAAAAATCACAGAATAGGATCTATCATATTATCCAGTTCATTTAAATCAAGAAATTGCATTCCAATAGCAAAGCCAAACTCTGGAAAAGCAAACTTTAGGAAGAAATAAAAGCAAAAGCAGAAGGTGAGAGGACTTCTGCATGAAGTAGTTAATGCCGAAGGTTTTACAGTCTTTTAACAAACTGATCAGTTGGTGAAACAGACTTATCTGTGCTCACTGGGTATACACAGATGCATGTGTGTGCACACCCCACACACATGCATTGTTGCAGCATCTATGCAGACTTATGTCTTTATAAGGAATTTCCCTGCCTCGGTCCAGGAGAATGTCACACACTGTGTTTAAATGAAACCATAGAGTCCATAAATCCCCCATTTATCTCATAGGCCTGTGTCAGCCTCACTGCACGCCGTAGATGGAATAGTTAGTGCCAGCATATGCACAGTTCTTGTCAGGCACTGAGGAACATTTAGAATGGGCAAGAACTGTCATCGCTCAAGGAGGCTTTTTGAAGAGCTGGTTTTTCTTCTGCCTAGAACTGAGGGGGACAGAAGAAGAGCTTGAAATAAAGACTAGGCTTATCCCAAAGCCTCGGTATGCAGGTATATAGCAGGAGGAGACCCCAGTGACCCCCGTGCTTTCTAGCTACCTATGTTGTTAGGCTGTTTTGCATGTGACAGTGTGAAAATATCACTTGAGATTCTAGGAAGCATGTTTATTTTAACATCTCTGAAACTAAGATGTATCTCCTGATTGATGGTGTCTAAGATTCAAGAGATGGGATGCTTCCATATTGATTGGAAATTCTCTCACCGGTGGTGTCCTGTGCCTGGGAGACCTGGCTTCCTCATCCTGCCCTGACACCCACTGGACCTACCAAAGAGCCAGGGACTAGATCCTGCTTCACCTCCATTTGCAGCAGGGGTCTCCTGTGATTGGTGAGGGAGCTGGACCCATTTTAGATGTTTGAATATTACCCAGGCCATCTCCCTGAAAACATCTTTCCTAAAATTAGGGAAGGTGTGGGACTGACAGTCACCAGGAGATCACAAGATGCTGCAGTGGGCATGTTCTTTGTGGGAAGCTGTAAAGAGGTACTGGTTCCACCTCCCACATGGCTGGAGAGACATTGACAGAATCCCCAACAGGTCTGGAGCAGAGTCGGTATCCAGCAGGTGCTACTATGTGCATGCTTGGTAATGTTCCATGCAGCAGGTGTACAGGACTGTAGAATCACTTTCTTCCCTTTGGTTAGACCTCCATGAATCATTCTTGAGTGACTGAGTGACAGAGTGGGTGGGGAGGGGGCGGAAGCACACAGCTCCCTATTGATCTGTATCTGTGGCCAGAGGACTTGGAGGGGACAGGGGACACCATCTCCACATGTGAGGGCTCAGTAGAGGGGCTGAAGGTGGGGATTGATCCAGGGGTTGCTAAGCATAAGGGCCATGAGTCAAGCTGAAGGACTGACGGGTCATGCTGGCAGCCCAAACCTGTGGGACTCATTGCCCCCTTCAGAGCTAACTCTGGGCTGGGTTAATCCGTTTATTTGTCAGACGCCTACCATTTGCCAGGTTCTGTGCCAGGCTGCTGCAGCCAGCATTGCTGCCCCTGTGTTCTCCTAATGGGCCATGCAGGATGGTCTAAAGTGCTGTGCAGTCCACAGGCAGCTTGACGAGGTGGGTCAAAGCCACCAGAGAGTGGAAATGACTTGTACTTTAGAGGTAATTGCTGCCTGTCAAGCTAGACAGCTAGGCTGTTGGTCCAATGCTGTGCTCCCAGCAGATTTCTCAGCAGGGTAGGGAGATAGAGCCAGGGGCAGAGAGTTACTATCGAGCATGTTCTTGGGGACATGGGGCAGAGGTGCTGATAGGGTGATCTGGGGCTTGCAGGACATGTGGATTTTGTGGGACAAGTAGAACGAGTATGGCTTTGTGAGCTTTCTGCATCAGAGAGGCTCATAGCTGCTCCACCTAATTGCCCACAGCCACCGGCTCACACGAATGCTCCCCAAGTAAGAAAACTGGGGGTGTCTGCTCTGAGTGGAAACCCAAGGACCTTCCACTGCCGTCCTCCAAACAACAGTACTGTTCTTTGGGAGGCAGCATTTTCCAGACCGCAAACAATCTTGTACCACCTTTGTGATATTTGCCAAGGCCTGGCACAACCTGTACTATTATTTTTCTTAATATTTGTGTTTACATTAATTCATTTAAAAATCATAAATTTTCACAAAGAACAGGATGTATTTTTCCTTCAGTTTGTATACATTAGAAGAGATAATATATTCGTACAATGTGATTCAAAAGTGACAAAGGACACTCAGTGAAAATTAGTCCCCTCGTTCCTACCTCACCTTTTAGTCATGAAATTCTTCTTTCCAGAGGCAACCAGTTTGGATGCACCCCTCTAAAAATATGCATTTGTAAACATAACACATTCTATGCAAATATAGTTAAAATAAATATTTTTTAAAAGCAGCTTTATTTTAAAACTCCCCTTCATGGGAAAGCAGCATCACTTGTTATAATTAGAAAGAGATCATAAAAATAAATTGATTGAAAACAAAACTGTGTTATTGAATTTTTGCTCTCTAGTGTGACGGGAATGTTCCAAGCCTGCAGCATCCTCTATCTTTGTTTAAAAGAGAACATTAAGAGACACTACTAAGAGCAGTTAAAGAAATATCAATATCAGTGCGAGACCTTTTCTCCTTGCTGCAACCGGAAGTAATGAAAGTGACAAGATAATAAATTTTCTCATTCTGTGATCCAGTGGTATTCAGTAGGTCTGTGTAGCACCTAAAATTATCAAGATGGGGTACAGCACTGACATCATGGGAAATATTGCTAAGGTGTGCAGAAAATCCAGCATAAGTATAAATCCAAAGATGTTTCTCGCTTTTAGATTCCTTTGATGTGTTGTTAATGATTGAGAGAGACAAGCAAAGGAAAACTCAGAACAAATATGAGCATTAAGAAAAGTGTTTTGATTTGTAATATTTAAGAGGGAGCCTAGCATGCTCAAGAACTAAGGTTCCCCGAATAAAGAGTGCAGTGGGCATTTATAGCACAAAATAAATACACTGTGTTACTGTGGGGGTTTCCTCCGTATCAGTGGCATTGGTGCTGCAAAAGTAAAAGTTAAGTTATTTTCACTAGAGAGTCAGCCACTTAGGGGAAAGGGACTCAAATCTTTCTTTCTTTTTTTTTTTTGAGACAAGAGTCTCACTTTGCTGCCCTTGGTAGAGTGTGGTGGCATCACAGCTCACAGCAACTTCAAACTTGGGCATAAGCATTCTCTTGTCTCATCTTCCCAAGTAGCTGGGACTACAGGTGCCCACCACGACTTGGCTATTTTTAGAGACGAAGTCTCCCTCTGGCTCAGGCTGGTCTCAAACTAGTGAGCTCAGGCAATCCACCTGCCTCAGCCTCACAAAGTGCTAGGATTATAGGTGTTAGCCACTGTGCCTGGCCTTCAAGTCTTTCTTCTTATTTTAAGGTTGATGTGAGACTGAATACCCCCTTTTTAAAGTCTCACGATGCAAAGTACCTTTTCTTCTATTCTTCATTTTTTTTTTTTTTTTTTTTGGCCAGGGCTGGGTTTGAACCTGTCACATCCGGCATATGGGGCCAGTACCCTACTCCTTGAGCCACAGGCACCGCCCTATTCCTCAAAACATAATGTGAGTGAGGCTTAAATATAGGGCAGGGTGTCAGTTTTTCTTTCTCAAGCAGTTTAATTTCACTGAATCAGGAGCAAAAGACAATGTAATTTCTTTTTTCTTTTTCTTTCTTTCTTTTTTGAGACAGTCTCACTCTATCACTCTGGTAGAGTACTGCAGCATCTTAGCTCACAGCAACCTCAAACTCTTCTTCTGGCTAGTTTTTCTGTTTTTTAGTTGAGATGGGGGTCTCACTGTTGCCCAGGCTGGTCTTAAACTCCTGAGTTTAAGCAATCCACCCACCTTCGCCTCCCAGAGTACTAGGACTATAGGCATGAGCCACCACGCCTGGCCAACAATGTAATTTCTTTGTATCCTTTTTTAAAAACACATAAAAGGAACGCCACTGGGGAAAATAGTCCCGGGGTCTTCTTATATTGCTAACAGAGGTGGCTTAAAGGTGTCTATTATCATGTTAGGCGGCTCCCTAACTTGCCTTTAATTGGACAGTCATTGACACTGATGGGGAAGTGGCTTCTTTTCATCTCAGGATCTCACTGCCCACTGAGTGAAGGAACCTCTGTCCTGAGGCTGGTGGAGAGATACACAGGCATTGAAACAGTGCCTTGTGATAGCTCAGGGCTCCTTAGGAAGCAATAAAAAGACACATCTCCTTGGAGAGAGAGAGAGAGCAGCCTAGATTCCAAAGACATGGATGAGATGAGAGGGAAGCCAGTTTCAGTACAGAGGGTAAGGCTCAGGATCAGAAATAATGTGTTTTAATTCCAGCTCCACCACCTGCAAGGTGAGTGTTCAATGACCGCTTGCTTGTCTGTGCCTCAGTTCCTCCACCTGCACACTGGGATTAATCATATTGACTGCCACGTATGGTTGTTGTGAGGATTCAATGAAGCAATTACATGTAGAAGTGCTCAGAGCACTTCTGGCAGATGGAAGGTGTCCAACAAGTGTTAGCTGTCATTATTGGCCATTGATTTCTTCATCATACCTTTATCGAGCTCAATACTGAGGACAGAAAGATGAATAGGACACAGTCCCTGCCTCTCAGCTCTTCACAGTTTAACGGGGTTATGAGATATTCATGGAAAAATTGTACACAAATCAGTTAGGCACAGTTACCATAATAAAGGTACAAGTAGGCCTATGGTTGCTTGGAAACGAGATGAAATCCAATTGGGGAAATTTTGGAAGGCTTCCTGGAGGAGGTGCTATGTTATTGGGGCCTCAGTGAGCAAAGAGAATTTCCCTGGACAGAAATATTGGTCTGGGGGCGGCTGGAAGGCATGGCCCTATAGCAGTGCTGTTTCTAAATGCGTTTATCCCACGATTTCTGCTCCGATTGCAGTCAAATCACAAAATAAAGTTGTTTCAGATCACCTTTAGTTCTGCATGCATTTACTGGTCACCTGCTATCTTCCAGGCAGTGTGCTAAGCCCTGGAGAAATAAACAGGAAAAAGAGAATTAATCTCTCCTGCAAAGAGAGGAAGGGGCAGAGAAATTCAGTGGCAAGACTTGCTGAGAGAAAGAGAAAGCTCTTCATGTGTGAAGTCACAGAGGAGAGGCTCCCACCCAGGGTAGGTCAAAGAAGCTTTTGGCAGAGCTAATGCCTAAGCCTAAATCTGCTATTTCCTCCACCCATTCCTCCCTCCCCCAGAATCCCAAATCTGGCTGTTTCTCAGCATGCAGGTTCCAGCTCAAACGGCACCTCCTCAAAGAGGCCTTTCTCCACTGCCTAGTCTGGGTTGGCTCGCCCTGCTCATCACCCTCTGTCTCTCGTCACCACCTTGTTTCATTACTTCTTACTTTTTATTGCCACCTGAAATTATTTCATTCATTTTCCATCTCAAGAGCTGGAACCTTTGCTCGTGGCTGTGCCCCCAAAGCACAGGACAATGCCTGGTAGGTGCTCGCTAAATATTTGTTGAGTGAATATTCTTAGGCAGTGGGGATTACTTGGCATCAGTGAGTCTGTTCTGAGGCTCCACCCTGGCCCCAGCCCTGTGTGAGTCTCATCACACCTGCTTCTGAGAGGATGCAGAACATGGAAGTTGGTGACTTGTCATCATAGCAATAGGTATTTACTGAGCACCTACTGTATGCCAAGTGTGTGGTCACTGGGGAGATAGCAGTGAATAAAAGGACAGAAATCACTGCCTACATGGTGCATACTTTCTGTGGGCTGGGAAGGAGGTGGTTAAAAAAATAAACAGGGAAAATACATCTCTGATGGTGACAAGTGCTATGAAGAAGGGAAGGTGAGTAGAGAGTACTTGGTGGGCAGGGGGAGGCTAAAGTACTTTTAAATAGGGTTGTTATAGGAAAGCCCTCACTGAGGAGGCACTATCTGGGCACAAACCTGGACCAGGTGAGGGGAAAAAGCATACTGCAATCTGGGGAAGAACATTCTAGCAGAAGGAAGACAAAGAGATGCCAAGGCTCTCAGGACAACAGGGTAGCTGGTATGATGGAGGGAAACTTAGGAGCCAGTGTGGCCAGAGTGGAGCATAGAGGCACCTCAGCCTCTATAGAGAGTAGCTGAGACTATAGGTGTGTAATTACACCGGCTAATGTTTTCAAAAAATGTTTGATAGAGATGGGGTCTCACTATGTTGCCCATTCTAGTCTTAAACTTCTCATCTCAAGTGATCTTCCCACCTAATCCTCCCAGAGTGCTAGAATTACAGGTATGAGCCACTGCAGCTGGCCCTGATTACATTTAGGGGACCAGAGGATGGAAGTGGGAAAGCTGGTTAGGAGGCTAATGCAGTGGGGAGTGCAGCGGTGACAGTGGAGGGAGCAGGAGAAGGGGCAGAAGCTGGGTGCGGCTACAGGACCTGCTGAGGGGTGGTGTGGAGCCCAGGTGTGAGAGAGGAACCAAGAAAGATGGTGGCAGTGATGGTGGAGATACTGCTGCTGCTTCTGCTTCTGATAGCATCTGTCAAGGACTTGATATCTTTCAAGCCCTTGCAACTGACAACCCGGACTTTGAACCAAATATACTTCCTTGGTCAAGCTCCTGGTTAGACTGGTCAATTGTCTATCTATAGATGTCCCCGAACTAACCAAAGAAAAGAACACTTTGTAGCTTTGAGTCTTCACCCCTAAATCAATGGGAAATGGCAGAGTCCCTATTTCTAGGGATCTTTGAGACCCTTTCTTATAAATGCAAAGTTCTTAAGTATCTTCTGAAGGTGAAATTAGCTTTGTTACAATCCAAAAAAAGGCACAAGTCGCTCAATGTGCACCACCCTGTTTCTTGTTCTTGTTCCAACCCCATCAGTATGCATGGCAAGGTGGCTGCCTTGATGACAGTGCTAGATTTAGGAGACTTGCACATGTGGCTTCCTTCAAACAGAACTGAACACTGTGATGCCTTCCTGCAAGATAGTGGGGATCTGAATCTCCCAACTTCCCCAAAGCTACTGAAGCATGGGGAAATATTCTCTGCCTTGGCAGCCCTTTGCGGTGTGTTTCTGCTTTGATGGTTTTAATGAAGATATGAAATCATCTAACAGCTTTCATTTTGCTCGGGCGAGATGGCTTAGAGTGGAGGTAGCATTTCTTAGGATCAATCCCCATTTTCAGAAGTGGTTGGTTAAACTCTGCAGTTTATGGCCACTTCTAGCTGAAAGACTGTGAGATCTGAATTATTAATTCTGTGAAAGATGACTGAAATCATTGCAAAGCTCTGTGATGCCACCCTCCCTACTTGAGGTCCCCTTTCTTGTATTTTCTCCAGCGCAAACATCTCCATTAACCAGAAATTCTCAGATAACTTGGTCAAATCTCTGTCAGTCATTTCACTGGGAGAGAAAGAATTTAACTTAATTCAATTGTTCTTTCCTGCCAAGGATGTAGAGGAGAAAATAGGCATAAATGACTCTGGGAATTACTCTTGTCAAGGCTATTTCCAGGGTCTCAAATGTGGGCGTCATTCAAATGACATCTGTACAAGCAAGGTAGTCTCTAAAACATGAACCTCTAGCACCTCTCTCCATCCAGGCAGCTGCTGGGAAGTGTGTGGGAAGGAAGAGAGGTTCTGAGTGGTTCTGAATATGGCACTGGGAGCTGGGGCCGGGACTGAGGGGGGGTGTCGAGAGCTTCCATCCTGTGGTGAAGCAGTTGGAAGCAGTGAGTGCATCAAAAACTCAGTGCCTGTTGGGACTTTGTGGGCATACAAACGAATAAGCAAATTTGACTGTGGGCCAATAAGAATAGGTGGAGACTTGTCCCATTAAACAGTCCCATTAGAGAGGGCATTTGTCCCCTTTAGAAGGGACAACCACTAGTCAATCCCAACCAATTCTTTTGCCATCTCTTTATCCTGCCGTATTTCCCAGCTGTTTTTTTTTTTTCCTAGAAAAAAGCTTGAAAGCTGACATTTAAAATAACGTGAACTCTGAATTTATAATTGCACCTTACTACTTCACAACTTTTGGAGAAAACTTGTGGACCAAACAGAATATGTCATGTCTGTGGGCTGTGTGAGACCTGTAGTCTGCTCTTTCTTGACCCTAGGAGGGTGAGTCTTAGAAACAGCATCTCCTGGCTTCTAATAATCCTGCTTCTGCCAGGTATTATTCACTAAGTCACTTCATCTTTCCAAGTTTTGGTTTCTCCTATATAAGAAGAGGATATCAAACGTTCCTACTACATAGGTTGTTGTAATGATTTGATGTAATGAGAAAGTGTTCAAATTTATTGTCATTGTGGTGGGTCCCCCTTCCCAGGTTATTTGAAGAAGATATGATTATCACTAAGCTAATGGTTGTGCCTGGAGAAAGAGGCACTTGTCATAATGTGGACCTTTGTGGAGGGGGGCGAGGCTGGGCTCTTAGTTGCGCCAAGAAGCATCTGGAGCCAAGATGACTCATGTTTGGAGAACCTCATTTAGTTGTAAAACTGGACCTCAGGGAGGGAGCCAGCAATCTCCACTACTCCTTATTCTCATTCATGTACCTGCCCACAGAATCTCTGCAGGATACTGAGTTTGTGATAATGTTGCTGTTACTGCTTCTCCATGGGATAGAAGCTCCCACCAGCTCAGTCACTGCCCCAGCTCCTGATCCATATTCAGAACAGCTTGGAGCCGCTCTCTCTTTCTACACGCGTGTATCATTTTAGAGATGGCCTAGCTCTCAAATCCATCAGAAGACGAATGCCTCTCTGATTCTGGTGGTTTGATATTGGCAGAGTCCAACCTGGTGCGTACCATCTTGCTATGAGAAGGCCGGGGGTGCACAGGACTGGACCATTAGGATCAGCCTAGAAACACTGGGTACTATGGTAACTTATCAAACCTAGAGTCCACATGCAAGTTATATAAGACCACAGTTATGGTGTTATCTAAGTTCTTCTAAAATCTAACACCTCGTTTCCCACCCTTTAGCCATTTGTGTACCATCTCCAGATTTGTTTTTGGATATTGCTACAAACGTTTTCCTCTTCAAGTCCACTCACAACTTTTACTCAGACACATTTACTTAAAAACAAAACGTTATATCACCACCACCCTAAATGAGAGGCCTCATCTCTTGCCAGAAATAGAAAGTAGTCATTAAGACAAATGCAGTGAAAAACAAACAATGCAATTCAATTCAGGCCTGATAGTTGTCTGTGCCTTGTTCTGCCTGAGGCAGCCTATTTCTCTGTACCTGAGAGAGATAAGAAGGAAAGAAAGAAAGAAAGAAAGAAAGAAAGAAAGAAAGAAAGAAGGAAGGAAGGAAGGAAGGAAGGAAGGAAGGAAGGAAGGAAGGAAGGAAGGAAGGAAAGAAAGAGGGAGGGAGGGAGGGAGAAAGAAAGAGAGAAAGAGAGAAAGAGAGAAAGAGAGAAAGAGAGAAAGAAAGAAAGAAAGAAAGAAAGAAAGAAAGAGGGAGGAAGGGAGGGAGAGAGAGGGAAAGAAAGAGAGAAAGAGAGAAAGAAAAAGAAAGAAAAAAGAAAGAAAGAAAGAAAGAAAGAGAAAGAAAAAAGAAAGAAAAAGAAAAAGAAAGAAAGAAAACGCTCAATATTTGTTCAGCACATTGCAACTTAGAACAGAACGGAATTCAAAGGCATGGCTTCTTTGTAGAAAACACGCCGGGAGCAACTTGGACAGTGCTTGCTGCTTCTGTAAACCCAGCCAGCCTCTTCTTCACACCTAGGTGAGTTTTCAAGCTCCCTTTTAAGTCTGATCAGCTTTCAGTGTTTTATTCTTTTCTTGCAATTGCATCACGTTGCTCAGAGTCCCCCTAATGTGAAGAGTTTGGGGGTGTCACCTCTTTGAGACATGTGCCACGGTTTTGTCCCCACCAGCCATGTGCATTCCAGAGCCCTGGACAGCACCTGAGAGACGGCGGTGTTTGCACTCACACGTCGGCCTTCTTATTTCCTACAGTTCCACTTACCACAAATGCATTTTCACTTCCAACATTATACTTCATTTCTTTATTTTTATACTTTTTGGCCTATTTTCGATTTCATTGATCCATTTTCTCAGTGTAGTGCATCTACTCTTAGGCACGAGAGGCTGCACAGCCAGACACTTTGCTGTCTGTGAACAGAAGGAACCAGGAAGCCCAGTAGTTACTAATGATGTGTGGACCGGGACCAGCTGCAAAGTTGGGACTTTGAGTAACACCCACGTCACAGACCACGGAGACTGGACTTGGATGCTGGCGCTATTTAGTTAAACCGCGGTGACTGAAAGGAGCCCAGAGTGAAGCCATGTCAAGCAAGAACTGCCTGTGTTGTGAGGATATGGAAAACGTGGAACTCGGAAGAATTGCTGGTAGAAATGCAAAGACTACAGCCCCTCCGGCAGTGATTTCTTGCAGAACTAAGCGTGTCCCTTACACTGTGCCTCAGCAACCTTACTCCTGGACTTTTATCTTAAGTAAATGTTCACACAGAAATCTGCACACAAATGTTTATAGCATCTTTATTTCTAATTACCAAATACTGGAAAAATGCTGATTTGCTTAACTGAATAAATAGATATACAGTGCTATAATATTCAGCCAAAAGAAGCGGGGAAACTAACTGTTGAAACATCTAACAAGGTGGTCAGTGTCCTGGGCACACACGGAGGACAGGAGGATGGTGGTCACCTGGCCTGGGGGCAGGAGCCTGGGGAGATGTGGGTCAAAGGGCACAGACTCGTACTTAGGGAGGGGAGCAAGTCCAAGAGCTCTCAGTGTGTAAGGGTAACGATAGTTAACAACAGTGTGCGTCATATTCCTGAAAATCACTAGGAAAGTAGATTTTAAATGTTCTCAGCACCAAAAATGCTAAGCGAGGTAGCACACATCCCATCCGTCACTTCAAGTTAGCTTCTGCACAATGCACATCTTCATCACAACATATCTACTATTCTACTTGTTAATTAAAATAAACTTTTAAACAACAAACTCTAAAGCATTATGCAGAATGAAGGAAGCCAGAGGTGAGGTACTTCATGGTTCCTTTTACAGGATTCTGGAAAAGGCCAGACTGTGGGAACTGGACACAGGTCAGTGGAACCAGGGCTGGGACAGGGGCCTGACCACACAGGGGGCCTGTTTGGGGAGATGGGCTGTCCTGCACCCAGGTTGTGCTGACAGTTACATCAACTTACACATGTTAAATGCATAAAGATGTACATGAGAAAGGTTAACATTAATATTATGAAATGTTAATTAAAGAAAGATAACTTATTTCTACTCTGCTCCATTTACTGGGAGATGATGGGACAAATGTAGGTTTCCAAGTAGAAGTACAGGGTCACACAGTCTGATCACAAAGAGCCTGAACAGTTCACATCTGTTATAATGACACAAGGGCTGGAAGGTATTAGTCCAGAATCAGGTTGTGACTCTTGAGAGAGTCAGAGAGAGGAAAGATTTTGGGACGAGGGTTCTGAATGGCACTAAATCTTGGTGCTATGCAAGGGGAAGGAACAGCAGTGTCTGAACACGAGAGTTTGGAGGGGCCAGGGCTGTGGTGTCCTGGGGGGACACAGAGGCACATAAAGGAACAATTGGCTGAAAGCATTAGAAGTGGTTGCCTCTAACATGTGGGAGGGTGGCAGCAGGGCAGGGTCTGGGATGGTGCTGTTTTTCATCAGTCCTTCCAGAAAAATTTTACAATTACCTGAATCTTAATAAAATAAATACAAAATCATTTTTAAAAACTAAAAGAACCAGATACCATGTGGCATATTATAAAAATGTTTGTTATTTTTACACCAAAACATGAATAGTGGTTATATTTGAGATGTGAGTTATGAAATATGCTTGTCATATTCCTCTTGTATTTTATATTTAATTTTAAAGTCAATTAAAAATATAACTTGATTTTTATAAGTGTTTTAATTTATTTTATCACACAAAAAAAGCACCATTTAAAATTATAGGCTAGAAGAGGTCATTCCATATCCACAGATGGTTTAAGGTGTCGCCATCATTTTGTTTCTTATCTTAGGTCAAGAATAACACATGAATCACTAATATCTCCCTTCCAAAGAAGTTTTGAGTGGTTGGGAATAAATGATCTTTCCAAATTGGGCAAGGTCCAGCCACCATTTACATATGGACGAGCTGATTTCTATGTAATCAGTGTGTCTATTTGTATTTTAGTATATAATTAAAGTGTCTTTTGAGTGACTCAACTAGATTCATTTGAGTATTTCAGAATAAATAAGATACACAACTAAAATAATAAAGCAGGTAATTCTGGGAAGATGGCTGATTGGTAGCAACCTTTGGCAGAGGCTCCTGACCACAGGGAGAAAAACTGGACAGAATTGGACTCTATGAAGCTGAAGGTGGAGAGTTGAGCCAAGAAAGAAGTTTAGCAAGCTGTAACTCCAAGGAAGATCATTCAAGAAAACAAATTACAGGTATAAAGCCTATTCACTAGAGCATGGGAGACCCCCTCCCCCAAGCAGGAGGGCTGCTGAAGGATCTCTGCGAGTTAGCAGAGAACAAAAGACCTCTCATTTTACCTCACTGGAGAGAGCCTCTGAACACCAGGTCTTTTTCTCCTCTTTCTCCAGGGAGGTCCCACTAATGAACATATACACCACCCTGTCAGGCATAAAATTGAATAGATATTTTTCCCCACAATTCCAAACTCCCAGTCCACTCTTTCCCTTTTGCATGGTGGTCTGAAGTTCTGCCCCCTGCAGAGTGCACAGTGTTTGGTCTTTTCCTGAGAGATCTGGGCACAGTGTGGGTCACTGACCATCAGGACAGAATCTATGACAAGTGGGGAAGAAAGAGGGTGTGGGAAGAAAGGGATAATCAGCGGGAGGAGGAGCAGTCCCCTGGTTATGACTTTGTCTGGCCAGTGGTGGTGGTGACCTTGGTTTGGGCTGTGTCTGGTGGGAGGGGTGCAGAATCCCTGGCTCTGAAGGCACCTGCAATGGGAGAGTGGTTGCCCCATGTGGACTGAGTTTAGTGGGCAGGGCTGGTCCCTAGCCCCGCCTGGACCTGTGAGCAGAGGCTTGCCAGTTGTGGACAGAGATCTGAGGGCAAGGGTATTGTCCCCTTGACTCAAACTGAGCTGACAAGCCTCCAGGAGTGGATTGAGACCTGAGGACCTTGTCCCCAGACTCTAGTTGGACTGATGAGTACAGGCTTGCCAATTGTGGACTGAGATCTATGGGAGGGGAATGATGCCCTGAGTCCAACAAAGCCGGTGAACAGAGGCTTGTAGGGCATGGATTGACACTGGCAGGCAGGGGCATGGTCCCCTGACTCCAACTGGTTTGGCAAGAAGGGGCTTGCGGTGTGTAGACTGAGACTGGTGGGCATGGGGGCAGGGTCTCTGGCTCCAACTGGGCTCATGACGAGAGAAGTGAACAACAGTGTGGGCTGTGTCTGGTGAGTGGGGACATGGATCCTTGGCTCCAATTGTGCTGTTGGAGACCCTTGGATCCCTCTCTGTTGAGCAGGGTTTGCCTGAGACAATTTAGTTGGACCTCATGTTTGGGGCTAACTGGGGGTGGGGAGCTCTGAAGTTCTATAGCAGACAAGAACTGAAGGATGGCTGGGCACTGCAGCTGTCTGTATTTTTTCATAGCTGAGAATTGAACCTAATACCGTGGCTTCTTAGGATAGGGTAGAAGTTGGCTGAAATCAAAACAGAGCTAGCTTGCACTATCTCACCAAGTGGGTCCTCAGAGTCTCTGGTGAAAACTCTGAAAGAGGTCTTTGTAAGGTTGTAGGAGATAATTACACAATTACAAAGTCTAGCACTTTGGTAAGGGGATGATTATCTCTAGTACCTGAGAACCCCAGTTCAATCTCACCCTACCAGTTCTAATAGCCAAACAGTGGAAAATAAACATGGTGTGGAACCAACAGGGAAACTCTGGCAACATGAATAAGCAGAGTAGATCAACCTCCCTAAGGAATGACAAGGGAGACACAACTGAAGATGCCATGTGTAAACAAATGGCTGAAATGTCAGAAATAGAATTCAGAATATGGATGGCAAATAAGATAAATAGAATGGAAGAAAAGTTAAAAACTTAAATCCAAGGAGTAGTTCTAAAGTTATGTCAAGAAATTAATGAATTCAAAGACAAAGTCACCAAAGATATGGACATAATGAGAAAAGAGATAACAGAACTCTAGGAAACGAAAAAGTCGAGGAGCTCCAAAATACAGTAGACTCCCTCAGTAACAGAGTTGACCAGGCAGAAGAAAGGATCTCTGAAACTGAAGACAAAGCTTTTGAATGCTCCCAAGTGCTCAAAGAGGCAGACAAATGGATCATTTGCCTCAAAGAGGCAGCAAAAATTGATCATTCCCTGAGAGAGTTGTGAGAGCAATCCAAAAGAGCAGACATTTGTTTTATAGGAATTTTCGAAGGAGAAGAGGATGGTCCTAAAGGTACAGATACTCTACTCCAAGAGATTATGGAGGAGAATTTCCCAAGCATTGCAAGAGATATAGAACTTCAGATAGTAGACAGTTTCAGAACCCCAGCAAGACTCAATCCAAATAAAGCATCTCCTAGACACATTGTGATTAACTTTGCCAAAGTTAAGATGAAGGAGAAAATTCTGCAAGCAGCCAGATGTAAGAAAAGCAT
>CAUYON010125232.1:0-22197 GCA_963573935.1 Arctocebus calabarensis
ATTTTTGCATCAATATTCATTAGTGATATTGGTCTATAATTTTCTTTTCTTGTTGGGTCTTTTCCTGGTTTGGGGATCAAGGTGATATTTGCTTCATAGAAAGTGTTGGGTAGTATTCCTTCTTTTTCTATATTTTGGAAAAGTACATATATTGAGTAATATAGGTACTAGTTCTTCTTTAAAGGTTTGGTAGAATTCTGACATGAAGTCATCTAGTCCCGGGCTTTTCTTTTTAGGGAGATTTTGTATAGTTGATGCTATTTCGGACCTTGATATAAGCCTGTTCAACATTTCCACTTGATTCTGGCTAAGTCTGGGAAGGTGGCATGCTTCCAAGTATTGGTCAATTTCCTTCAGATTTTCATATTTCTGAGAACAAAGTTTCTTGTAATATTCATTAAGGATTTTTTGAATTTCTGAGGAGTCTGTCATTATTTTGTCTTTACCATTTCTGATTGATGAAAATAGAGATTTTACTCTTTTTTTCCTGGTTAGGTTAGCCAAAGGTTTATCTATTTTATTTACCTTTTCAAAAAACCAACTTTTTGATTTATTGATCTGTTGTATAATTCTTTTGTTTTCAATTTCATTTAATTCTGCTCTAATTTTGGTTATTTCTTTTCTTTTGTCTGGCAGGAAGCTTTTTGAATTCTTCTACTGTACTTTCTCAAAATGTTGCTGTTCTCAGTGATGTTATGACTGAGAATCAAAAATACAGAGAACATTAGAGACAGATGTTCCAAAAAGAAACCTTTAGCCAAGATCCCTTGTAAGTCTTTGTAAAAGCTATTCTTTCTGGTCTTGGTTTGCCCCTGTTTATTTTATGAAGGTACTTCTGCTGAGAGTTGGAACTGTGTAACCTTAGCCTATTACTGAGGCTAACCTTGTTAGCCATTTGCTAAGCTCAAGCCTTATGAGACTACATGAATTTGTACAACTTTGTAGCAAAAATCAATTAGAAGGTTTAATTAAAGTTATTACTTTATATAAATGGTTCCAAGACAATTAGACATATACATGCAAAAGAATAAAGTTGGACCCTACCTCATATTCTGTACAAAAATTAAAATAGATCAAAGAACTAAATGTAAAAGCTTAAACTGTAAAATGCTTAGAAGAGGCTCGGCACCTATAGCTGAAGTGGCTGAGGCACCAGCCACATACACCAGAGCTGGTGGGTTCGAATCCAGCCCAGGCCTGCCAAACAACAATGACAGCTACAACCAAAAAATAGCCGGGTGTTGTGGCGGGCACCTGTAGTCCCAGCTACTTGGGAGGCTGAGGCAAGAGAATTGCTTAAGCCCAGGAGTTGGAGGTTGCTGTGAGCTGTGATGCCACAGCACTCTACCCAGGGCAACAGCTTGCGGCTCTGTCTCAAAATAAATAAATAAATCAATACATATAAAATGCTTAGAAGACAGCATAGGCATAAATCTTGGTGAATTTGGATTAGGTGCTAGTTTTTTTTAAGCTATGACTTTCAAGCACAAGCGACAAGAGAATTTGGACTTCTATAAATTGTAAAAACTATGCTTCAGGCTCAGCGTCTGTGGCTCAACGGGCTAAGGTGCCAGCCACGTACACCTGAGCTGGTGGGTTCGAATCCAGCCTGGGCCCACCAAACAACAATGACGGCTACAACCAAAAAAATGGCCAGGTGTTGTGGTGGGCACCTGTAGTCCCAGCTACTTGGGAGGCAGAGGCAGGAGACTTGCTTGAGCCCAAGAATTGGAGGTTGCTGTGAGCTGTGATGACACAGCACTCTACCCAGGGTGACAGCTTGAGGCTCTGTCTCAAAAAAAATTGGATAAGAGTATGTATAGATGCTTTAAAGAAAAAGCACAAGATTTCTTAAATAAGCTAGAAGAAGCTGGATCTCCCTTATGATAGGGGTAATTGAATTTAAGATTCTGTTTTCACCTAGTTGACTGGAATGTCTAAAGGTTCGGCAAGGGTGTGGGGAAATAGACAATTTGAAACGTTGCTGAGGTAGTGGTCTCAGGAGGGTAATTCATCAATCTCCAGTTATGAATACACATCTTTTAGTCAAATAGTTCTTCTAGAAATTTAATGTACAGGTGTATTGTATAGCTGCTTGTTTGTACCAAGGAGAAATGGCATTTGTGCAAGGTTATTCACTGTAGTATTTGTAATATTAAAAGATTGAAAACAAGCTAAATGGGTGTCCGTAGAAGACTTTTTCAATTATGGATATCATTTCAGGTAACACTATCTAGGCTTTTTACAAAATAATCCAGGTAACCTAGGAATAGCTGATGAGCAGCATGTCTGAGAAATTTACAGTTAATACCATACGTAATGGTGAACTGTTAAATGCTTTCTCCACCTTAGCTTAGGCACAAGACCTTGGATATCTGCTCTTACTATTTCTATTCCACTTTGTAATGGAATCCCAGGAACTACAAATAAATAAGGAAAAATAAAGGAAGAAGTAAAATCATCTTTATTTACAGATGGCCTGAGTCATTACATAGAAGTATCCAAAGGAATCTACAAAATATCAACTAAGAAAATTGAGCAAAGGTACAAGAGAGATCAAATTGTATTTCTCTACACTATCAGGAAACAATTAAGAAATAATTTTTAAGTCTACGGCAGAATTCAAAATATACAGAATACTTAGGAATACATTTAGCAGAAAGCATGTAAGACCTTAACTAAAAACTTAAAAGACATCGCTGAGATAAATTAACACCAAAATAAGTGGAGAAATACATGTTGTTCATGAACTGGATGCTTTAAGTAATAATGCCACTTCTCTCAAATTGTTCTATAGGTTTAATGCAGTCCTCCCCCCCCCATGCAACTTTTTTTCTTAGGAATTGACAAGGTTAATCCAAAATTATAGAAAAGCTAAGCCCCCAGGGTCACAAAAAGCAATCTTGAAGAACAGCATTGGAGGGTTCACACCACCTGATTTTTAAGAGGTTTTTTTAAAGGTATAGTGATTAAGATGGTATGGTAGTGGAACAAGAATAGACAGATAGGTAAATGGAACAGAATAGAAAGCCCCTAACTGGAATTGCATATATGTAGTCCATTGATTAATGAAAGTACCAAGGCAACCTCACGGGGAAAATAAGTCTTTTCAACAAATGATGCTGGAACAAATGGAAAGAGAGGGAGAAAAATAAATCTGGACTCTCAACTCATACTACACATAAAAATTAATTTGAGAGGGCAGCGCCTGTGGCTCATATACCAAAGGTGGCAGGTTCAAACGCGGCCTCCGCCGAACTGCAGAAACAGAAAAACAGCCGGGCATTGTGGCGGGCGCCTGTAGTCCTAGCTACTCGGGAGGCTGAGGCAAGAGAATCGCCTAAGCCCAGGAGTTGGAGGTTGCTGTGAGCTGTGTGATGCCACAGCACTCTACCAAGGGCTATAAAGTGAGACACTGTCTCTAAAAAAAAAAAAAATTAATTTGAGATCTTAGGCCTAAACATAATACCTAGAATATAAAGCTTCTTGGAAAATAAAACATAGAATATCTGCCACCTTGAAGTAGGCAAAGATGTCTTTTTTTTTTGAGACAGAGTCTCATTATGTCGCCCTGGGTAGAGGGCTGTGGCATCACAGCTCATAGCAACCTCCAACTCCTGGGCTTAAGCAATTCTCTTGCCTCAGCCTCCCAAATGTTTGGGACTACAGGCGCCCACCACAATGCCCAGCTATTTTTTTTATTGTTGCAGTTGTCATTGTTGTTTAGCAGGCCCCATCCGAGTTTGAACCCTCCAACCTTGGTGTATGTGGCCAGCGCCATAACCACTGTGCTATGGGTGCTGAGCCGAGAAGTCTTTTATTTTTTTTTTTAGAGCTGGAGGCTTGCTCTGTCACCCGAGGTGGAGTGCAGTGGCCCAATCATAGCTCACTGTAACCTCAAACTCTTGGTTCAATAGATCCTCCTGCTCAGCCTCCCAAGTAGCTAATCACAGGCACATACCAGCACACTTGCCCAGATTCTTTTGAGATGGCAAAAAGCACTATAAATAAAAGGGAAAACTGTTTCATTGAAAGTAATCAGAATTAAAATAGTGCCATCCATCATTAAGAAAATGAAAAAAGAGGGCGGCTCCTGTGGCTCAGCGAGTAGGGCGCCCGCCCCATATACCAAAGGTGGCGGGTTCAAGCCCGGCCTCGGCCGAACTGCAAAACAAACAAAAAAAATAGCCGGGCGCTGTGGCAGGCGCCTGTAGTCCCAGCTACTAGGGAGGCTGAGGCAAGAGAATCGCTTAGGCCCAGGAGCTGGAGGTTGCTGTGAGCAGTGTGACGCCATGGCACTCTACCCAGGGCGATAAAGTGAGACTCTGTCTCTACAAAAAAAAAAAAAAAAAAAGAAATCTGCAAGATGGGAGAAAACATTTACAATACATATATAGCAGTGGCCCCCAACCTTTGTGGCACCAGGGTCTAGTTTCAAGGAAGGTAATTTTTCCCTGGACCAGGAGTAGGGAGATGGTTTGGGAATGATTCAAGAGCTTTACACATATTGTGCACTTTATTTCCATTATTACGTTGTGATATATAATAATTATACAACTCACTATAATGTAGAATCAGTGAGGGCCCTGAGCTTGTTTTCCTGCAAGTAGACGATTGAAGCGCTAGCATCACCGCCCCAGCTCCACCTCAGATGATCAGGTGTTAGATTCTCTTGGGAGCATGCAACCCACACCCCTCACATGGGCAGTGGAGAGTAGGGTTTGTTCTATGACAGTGGTTCCCAACCCACAGGAACTGTATTAAAGGGCCGCGGCATTAGGAAGGTTGAGAACCACTGTTCTATGCGAATCTAATGCCCCCACTGAGCTGGCTGAGCTGACAGAAGGCGGGGCTCAGGTGGCCATCTGAGCAATGGAGAGCTGCTCAAGCACAGCTAGAGCTCTGCTCACTCCCCTGCCACTTATCTCCTGCCGTTCCTAACAGGCCATGGACTGGTAAGGGTCCATGGCCCAGGGGCTCTGAAGATATATGTAATAAATGACTTAAATCCAGACTATGTAGAGAATTTCTCTTAATCAGGATCAGCAATCTTTTCTGTAAAGCAGTGTTTCTCAACCTTTTTTAATCTCACCACACACTTGAACCTATAGTTAAACTTCCATGGCACACTTCAATTATGTTGATCTCAAAAAAGGGTAAAAAATGAAAAAGGAATATACTTACTGTGCTTCGAACGTCTTTCAAAAATAATTTAATCGATGATCTTTAAAATTTTTCTCAGCATGGCTCGGCGCCTGTAGCTCAAGCGTCTAAGGCACCAGCCACATACACCAGGACTGGCAGGTTTGAATCCAGCCCGGTCCTGCCAAACTCTTGTTTATTAAGCACTCGCTGTTCATGGCAAGGCACTCAAGCCTCATGCTCTTTCCTGGACTCATAAACACATCGGCTCTGTCCTTATCCCTAACGGTTCCTTAAAGAAATGGCATTCTGTGTTAGAGTTGATAATTTATTCTAGGAAGGGCCAAGACATGAGAGTCAAAAATGTTCCCCATAAAGAAAATATTGCACGTGTACATATACAACAGAGTATTGTTTGGCCTTTAAAAAGGAGATTCTGCCATTTACACAACATGGGTGAACCCAGAGGATATTGTGTATGTGAAATAAGCCAGGCACAGAAGGGCAAAGACCGCATCATCCCATTATGTATAGAACTTTTAAAAGTTGGCTCAGTGCCTGTAGCTCAAGCAGCTAAGGCGCCAGCCACATACACCAGAGCTGGCGGGTTCAAATTCAGCCTGGCCCACCAAACAACAATGACAACTACAACCTAAAAATAGCCAGGGGTTGTGGTGGGCGCCTATAGTCCCAGTTCCTTGGGAGGCTGAGGCAAGAGAAGCGCTTGAGCCCAAGAGTTTGAGGTTGCTGTGAGTTATGAGGCCACGGCACTGTACCTAGGGCAATAGCTTGAGACTCTGTCTCAAAAAAAAAAAAAAGTTAAATTCATGAAAACAGAATAGAATAGTAATTACTTGGGAAGGGACAGAGAGTGTGGTAAGTGAAATGAGAAATGTTAGTCAAAGCACACAGATTTCAGTTATGTTGGACAAATAAGTTCTAGATACATAGCACCAGGACTGTAGGTGATAATATGATATGGTATATTTGAAGTTTGCTGAGAGAATAGCTATTAAATGTTGACACCATAAAAATACAACTATGGAAAATAATGGACATGTTAATTAGCTTGACTACAGTAATTGTTCCCCAATATATATGGATATCAAAACATCACATTGTATACCTTTAATATATGCAATGTTTTGTTTTTTTAAAATGTTACACCCCAAGTTTAGGGTTTTGGTCTCTGTGGGTCATCATAATCAATTTCCCATCCACAGTATGGATAATTCTATAGCAGAGAATAGCTCCCTGACTTTCTAAGATGTACTTTGCAAGCAGGATGTTAAACCTTTTTTTTTATTACTGCAGATCTTTTGCTTTCTTGGTTGTTGAGAACTCTAAACATCTTTTTTAAGGTAATAAAGTAAACATTTTCTTCTTTTATTTCTAGCAAGTCTTTCCCCCTGTTTAACCGATGCATCCCTCAAACACCTGAGTGCTATTCCCTGTTTGCATCTGTTTTGATAAATGATGCTGACACCCTCCATCGAATTCTAAGTGGAATAATGTCAGGAAAAAATACAGTCCTTGGCCTGTGTGTCCTCGCATTAGGTAATTCTCAGTTAATTTGATGTTAGTAACTGTTTATGGAATGCTGACGTTTCTAGCACTTATTATGTTGTACAATGAAAATTAGCTTCTTGACTTAACTGTAAAACTTAATATTTATTTTCTTTATAGGTGTTTTTAATGTCTCATGTTTGGGGGGAGGTGGGGCAATAAGAATGAGAGAAGACCATCTGGCTCTCTGCCAAGACGCCTGGTGGCGGGGGTTGCCTTAGCTCACCGACCTTGCTGCAGAGTCTGGTCCTCAGCTCTGTGTAAGGGATGGATGTATATAGCATAGTGCCAAGTGATGAATTGATGAAAAGTACAACTGCCAGAGGGACCAGAAACCACATCTTCTGGCCTCTACCCATAGGTGAGCCAGACAGAAGGCTGCCTCGAAAGGGAAGGAGGTGTGTACTCCCCACATTAAATAGAAGCAAGCTGTGATGGCCTGATGTCCAGCTCCTCAGAAGAATACACCTGCTTTGGGTTGTAGACAGTCAGGCCCTTAAGCCAGGACATACCTTCTCTGGGCCTTTCTGGAAGCAGCTACCCACTCTTGACCCTTCGGCTCCCATTTGCCATGCCTCATCCTGTTAAGAGCCAGCTTTCTCCTTACGCAGGTTAATGCACTCTGTGTCTTGAAACAGTAGAAATAACTGTTATCTACCCTTTCCCAGTGGCATTTCCTAGTCTCTGGGAAACCAGTTTCATTGATAGACAGTCTTTGGTCAGCCATTAACATATTTCTGCCAGTTTATAAATTGAGTTTTCCATAATTTCATGGCCAAAAACATTACTAACTTCTAAATGCTTGGGGATGCTCACTGGGCACCATCATGTTACTTCCAGACTTCTTGTTTAGGCTGAGAATGACTTCAGATGACCCACATAGGACACTCTGACTGCTAGATACTGGCATAGTGACTACATAAATGAAAAAAATCCAGGTTGTCCTGATGTCACAGATGATGACTGAATGGCCCCACAAGGACCATGTGCTTTTTAGACCCATGATGATATTAGCAACTGTCATTTACCATGCACTTACCAAGGGCCAGGCAGGGTGCTTCTTCTTAACTCATTAAAATCTCGTCAGAATCCCACCCCACCTGTAGGAGGGGAAACTAGGGTTAGAGAGATTCAGGGACTTGACTCAGGTAATACATCCAATAGACCAGGTGACAGAGCTTAGACTCAAAGCCAGATCTCTGATCCCAAAACCGTGTTATTAATTAATACACTGAAATATCTGTTTGCAATCCTGATTTGATTTTTGTTTTTCTGAGACATAGTCTCACTCTGTCAACCTGGGTCAAGTGCCATAGCATCGTCATAGCTCACAGCAACCTCAAACTCTTGGGCTCAAGTGATCCTCTTGCCTCAGCCTCCAAAGTAGCTGGGACTATAGGCACCCGCCACAACTCCCGGTTTGGTTTTCTATTTTTAGTAGAGACAGGATCTTGCTCTTTCTCAGGCTAGTCTTATACTCTTGAGCTTAAACAATACACTTGCCTCAGCCTCCTAGAGTGCTAGAATTATGGGTGTGAGCCACTGCCCCCAGGTCCTGATTTCTTGTTTAGGAAGAAAAAAAAAAAAAAAAAAAAAAAACCAATACTTATAAATTCACTGAAATATTCAGAAAAAAATCCTAAGTTTAAAACCCCAAATAGTGGAAAATGAAATGCAGTATTATATATACAGCTTATTTTATAGTTACAATTATTGTAAAGGTGTTAATCTTTCACACTTAATAACAGCATCATAGAACATTTAAAGTTAGAACTTTTCATAAGCCCAGTATAAAGTCAACAGACTAAAGTGTGGTAAAATTTTTTAATGATTCATTTGAACTTGTAAGGAAAAAAAGGATTTGGTTATTTGGAAATAGTATCTCCATTTAAAATGTTTTTTTAGGCTCGGCGCCTGTGGCTCAACAGGCTAAGGCATTAGCCACGTACACCTGAGCTGGCAGGTTCAAATCAGCCCGGGCCTGCCAAACAACAATGACAGCTGCAACCAAAAAATGGCCGGGCCTTGTGGTGGGCACCTGTAGTCCCAGCTACTTGGAAGGTAGAGGCAGGAGACTCGCTTGAGCCCAGGAATTGGAGGTTGCTGTGAGCTGTGATGCCATGGCACTCTATCCAGGGTGACAGCTTGAGGGTCTGTCTCAATAAATAAATAAATAAATAAATAAATAAATAAATAAATAAAATTTTTTTTTACGTTAAGAAGGATGCCAGCACTTTCAGAGTCTGGCTTACTGTAGCTAACTGAACCTGTAAGTAAGTGCATAACTGAACCTGTAAGTAAGTGCAGCAGAGTGCCCTGGGTGTGTCTTGTTATTTTCATTGGGTCTTTGGTAGAGGTCCCAAGATAGTTAGAGATCAGATAAAATCCTCAGTTCTCACTTTTCTGGAGGGTTTGATCATTGTGTTCTACCATTGTAACCCGTACATTTTGTTGTCGGGTTTACATGTTTTGCTTGATTTTTCAGCCTTGTCCTTGGCCGTGATGTTTACCTTCCGATTCATCACCACCCTTCTGGTTCACATTTTCATTTCATTGCTTATTTTGGGATTGTTGTGTAAGTATTTCTACTTGATTTCTTTTTTATTCAATGAAAAGCCTTTCCATTAAGTATAGAGCTTAACAGTTAGCGCTGATTTAGCTAAATGGGGTCTTTGAGAGTATCCAGTGTCATCCTTTTACATATGAGAAACGCAGGCCTATGAGGACAGCAGTAGTTGCTTATGTTCCACAGATAATAGCGAAGTTAATGCCCCGACTGTGGTTTCTTCCACTCCACTGTGCCATCCCTGAGATGAGCTGCCCATTGAGTGATCCTGGTATCTGTAACATTAAAAGAGAATTCCAGCACCTGTTGGGAGCATTTCCAAGGATTTCTTCTGAACTTGTGCCTCACCCATTGGCATGTGGGTGCCCACAGTTGTCATGCAAAGGCTCGAATCAGTCTGAAAGGGTACAGGCCTGAGTGGAAACAGAGTCCTAGAGACCCTGTATGTCCCCATTTTTTCCTTTTAGCTGCTGGCTTGTGGGTCCCATGGGTGTTGTTGGGAAAGGGGATACGAGGGGCAAGAGCCTGCGGGGAGGGGGACTCAAGGCTGCAGCTGTTTTCCATTTGGTAGGGGACACAGCTATGTGTCACTTGATGATGGGGATACTGTCTGAGAAATGCAACCTGAGGGGATTCTGTCATTATGCAAGCGTCACAGAAGTCACTTACCAAACCAAACCTAGATGTCACAGGCTGTGTGGCAAGGCATGTTGCTGCTGGCTACAAGCCTGTGCAGCCCGTTACTGGACTGAATCCTACAGGCAATTGTAACACCGTGGTGAGTAATTGTGTATCTAAACACATCTAAACATAGAAAAGGTACAGTAAAAACACAGTATTATAATCTTACGGGGCCATCATGTATGTGGCCTCTTATGGACCAAAACTTCGCAATGTGGGGCATGACTGTATTTTAATTCTTAATAACTGATATGTTTCATTCCTCTGAATAATCAGCTCTGCCCTCATGAACTTAGAGCCACGTAGCCCTTTGTTGGAGGACAGGCACAATGCCTGGTGAGAGACAAGTTTCCCCACGTATGATTAGTAAAGACAGCTGTGACTTTCCTGTGGTTACTGTAGATACGGCATAAGGTGGTATTTCCTAAATGCAAAGTATTTGCAGTATCGAGGTCTCCCCAGAGTGAGCCTCTCTGGCTTATGTGACGCCCACAGGCCACGTGCATCTGCCTGGTTTTGTAGGTGAGAAGCCGATATCCAGGCTCCCAGAGCAGAGTCAGCAGCAGAGCTGGCTTGAAAACCTTAGGCCTTGGGCTCTGTGGTTCCCCTGGCCACCATCTCTGTGCAGCCTGCCTCCTGCTGACACCTAGACCCCAGCTGTGGGGCTGGGCACCTGGGTCTGGGGTCACTCCCTGGACTGCTGGACCCCTGCCCCGGCCCTGTCCAGCTCCAACAGAGGGCAGCGGTTGGCGGTAGAGCCCCCCTGGGGTTTGGGGCCCACTTCCTGAACAGGGCCACCCGGCGGGCTGGCAGGGTCTGGACTTCTCCGTGTCCGCTGCCCGGGGAGGTCCTCTCACGGCACGCACCCGTGCTGAGCCCCACTGCCCTTCTGTTTTCTAGTTGTCTGTGGTGTCTTATGGTGGCTGTATTATGACTATACCAACGACCTCAGCATAGAATTGGACACAGAAAGGGAAAATATGAAGTGCGTGCTGGGGTTTGCCATTGTGTCTACGGCCATCACGGTAAGAGACACCTGCCAGCAGGGGGTCAAGTAGCCAGCCCCAACCCTGAAATCCAAATCATTGACTTCTGCCCCCAAACGAGAACTTGTTCTCCCTTCACCTCTGCATAGGCTTTCTTTGGAATTGAGATACCCGTACAGGCATAAATCAAAATCTTCAAAAACAGAAAAAGACGTCTTAGTTCTTTCTAAGCCTTTTCTGCCATCTCCCAGACACTGGTCTGTTATCCTTGCTGTGTCACGCTTTTCAGTCCCACGGGGCTATGAGGTGACACTGTGGGTCCCCAGCCCTGCCTGCGAGGAGCAGCACCCCTCCTGTCTCGGGGCACACGGAGCCCTTTGTCTCCAAACCCACCGGCCACTGGGTGGTTTCCAGAGAACCGGCTGCCTCCTCAGTGAAGTCCCGAGTGGAGAACGGGCTAAGTCAGAACAGGGAGGCCGCAGAGCCGGGTTGTTAGGGGAGGGTTGAAAGCCTAAAGTCACGCAGGTCACTCCCCAGGTGGCGTTAGACGCGCTGAATCGGGACATTCTGGGAGAGTCCAGAATTGACTCGGGGCTGCCTGTGGCATGGCTGCTGGTGTCGCGTTCGCCCAGCACTGGAGGGAGACGCGGCAGCAGCGGTTTCCACCTGCCCGACGCAGTCCTCTCTTAGGGATCCTGCAGTCCCCACGCTGGCCGCAGTTGCCCATTTCTGGGTTTGTGTTATTCGCATAGACTGTGCCTGGGAGGAAGGGCACCGTAACGTGCCTTTCACCTTGTTTCGGGCAGGGCCTCTGAGAGGCTGCAGAAGAAAGGCCCCCCAAGCCAGGCTGGGTAGGAGTGGCAGGGTCCCTTTGTCGTCACACACTGAACCTTTCCTGACACCCAGACAACAGGCTTGGGTGAGGCTGAGGAGAGGGAGGCCGTGGAGCAGACAGAGGCAGATGTCCCCCGTGTCCACGAGCTCCGCAGGGGGCTGCCGCAGAGGCCGAGCTGAGCCCCTCATGGCCAGCCGTGGGCCTGAGTGACTGCAGAGCGCTGGGTGCTGGGTGAGAGAGCCCTGGGTTCTTTGCCATCATCACCATTTATGTGCAGCCCCTGCTGTCCACAGGCCTCTGTAGTAAGCAGCGGACCGCCAAGACCTGGGGCCTATCCACCGTGAAGTTCAGCACTTCCCTGGCAGGCACCCCTAGTGTGACCTGGCAGGTGGCCCTCACTTGTCAGCTGGGGAACTGAGTCTGGGGAAGCTGGGCTGGCTGTGAGGTGAGAGGACAGCGGCGTCCAGGGAAGCCACGGCAGCCTGCCCTGCTCCACCCCCCACCACTCCACAAACCCCTGCACAGGGCTGTATGAAGAGGCCAGCGGGTCGGGGAGGGGGAAAGCCAAGCTCTGTCCCCTAGCCAGGCCCCACTCCCAGCCCTAGCACTGGACTCCAAGGGACAGAGAAGGGACCCACTGCTCATCTTCCCCTCCACACACTCCTTTTCCCACCCCTGCTGCCCAGAGAAGGGAAGGAAAGGGGGAAACCAACATTAGCAGAAGGAAGGGAGGGTCACCTCAGAGCACCTCGTGTGTTAAACTTCCATCACGGGTTGTAGCCTAGTGGTGACCCAAAAAGCCCCACTCAGGGAGACCCTTGTCCACTTGCTGGACCACTTGGGTGGAGATGTGTTCCTGCCTCCCGATTCCCAGAAGCAACCTTTAAATAGGTCCCAACCACTTGGGACCCTTGTCCCAGGAATATGGAGGCCGTCTATGAGTATTATTTATGTAACATTTAAGCAGTTTCAGTATAACTGCTAGCAACACTGAGGAACAGGGTGAATGGCGTCAAATGGTCACCTCAAGATATCAGCCCAGGACAAGAAGAAACACCACTCCTTCAAGCTTAGAAGCTGCGAGCCCAGCAGAGCGAAGTCCAGTCCTGGCCCTAGGTGGGAGTGGTCTCCGCCCAGCCCCGCCCAGCCCACACAGAGCACCAGTCCCACTAGGTAACAGCCAGGATTAGAGTTAACTTCCTCTGAGCATCCCTGCCGTGTACTTGGAACAGGAGAAGGGTTTTATATGCACATATATAATAGTAAAAACACAAACCATTTAAATGCACACATATGTTAACACCCCACTTAGCAGATAAGAGCCAAGTTTGTTTGCCTAATGATTTTATCACTTCCTTTTCTTGCAATTTTAAATAAAAAGCAAGTCCATTGTAGGTCTGCAATGTCGTCAATTAGAGCTTCCGTGATTTGGGGGATTTTTCTTCCCCATACAAATCTAAAATTAAGGGTGGAACCTGTGGCTCAAAGGAGTAGGGCAGGCCCCATATGCCAGAGTTGGCGGGTTCAAACCCAGCTCTGGCCAAAAACAAACAAACAAACAAAAAAAATCTGAAATTAAAAAAGGAAAGTCCCTCTTCCTCATTGATTGTTAGGCAGTGAGAACCCAGATGGGAGTTCTCCTCAGCTTTGCAAATGAGGGGTCTCCTCCGGATGGCTCCCTGGGCCTCTCCAAACACCTCCTGCCAGGCACAGCCAGGAGACTTTGCTTCCAGTTCCTGTGATGGCTTCTGCACAGTTTATCCCGCTGTCCTCCCGCCATCCTTCTTCCACTTGACTGTGAGATCATTGCAGGCAAGAGTGCCCCAGCCCAAGTGGAAGGTGGGGGCCACAGAGTGACCTGTAGGAAATTCCCGTGCTGATAGCCTGAGCCACGGGTGCAGGGAGGGGGCATGTCAGGAAAGTCTTGGTCTATGACAACTATCAGTTTGATCTTTATCAAGAAGACTGGGGAGCCATGGATGGATTTTGAGTACGGGACTGGGAACCCTGGTTTTGCACTTTACGAAGGTCCCTTTAGCTATGGGGTGGAAGAGCGATTGAGGTGAGGGTGGGATAGAAAATGCAGGAAACTAAGGAGGTGGCTATGAGAGTCTAGAAGAGAGAGATTGAGACTGGAGCTGTGGCACCAGCGGTGGGGACAGCCGGGAGGGGATACACAGAATCAGAGGTGACTGGGGCTGCACTGGGTGCTTTGCCAGCCCCTGATGAGAAGAGATGACCCTTCTCTGGGAACTTAATCTAATGGGAAATCCAGACACATAGACGTTTATAGAACCTACTAAACATTGTAATAGGGTTAGTATCGGATAAACTGGAGGCCATGACAGAGGAACCTAACTCACTCCTGGAGAGTCAAGAAAAAATAGGGCCACTGGAGACACAGAATGCAGGGGAGGAGGAGGCTTTAGCAGGAAGAGAATGGCTTTTTTTTTTTTTTTTTGAGACTGAAGGCAAGAAGGACTTTTTCCTCTGTTGTGTTGGCTTTAAAGAAAGCTGAGTTTGTATTTCATGAGAGAATAAATTCAATTTAATTCTCACTATGTCACCCTCAGTAGAGTGCTGTGGCATCATAACTCATAGCAACCTCCAACTCTTAGGCCTAAGCAATTCTCTTGCCTCAGCCTCCCAAGTAGCTGAGACTACAGGTGCCCGGCTATTTTTTGATGCAGTTGTCATTGTTTGTTAGCTGGCCTGGGCCGGGTTCGAACCCACCAACTTTGGTGTATGTGGATAGTGCTGTAACCACTGTGCTACGGGTGCCAAGCCAAGAAGAGAATGACTTTGATGCAGGACAGAATGTGGGAAACTGGCACCTCCAAAGCCTTGTCAGGAACTGAGGTGCTTACACATCCAGCCCCTGGACTAAGGGGGCGCTGTGGGGTTTTGATCTGAAGGTCGTCAGCATCTAGGAAGAATGGTCACACCACAGAGGAGTGGATGATACCCCCATGGATCCCAACAAGCAACACCTGAAGAAGTAGGAGAAGAAAAGAAGATCATGGAAGCCAGAGGAGAAAGGGTTTTTTGTTTATTTTTGCAGTTTTTGGCAGGGGCTGGGTTTGAACCTGCCACCTCTGGCATATGGGACTGGCACCCTACTCCTTTGAGCCACAGGTACTGCCCCAGAGGAGTAAGTTTTGAGAAGAGTGGATAGGGGATTGGAATGCCAACCTGAGATCAAGCAAGACCTGGAATGTTTCCATGAGATTAAACACTTGGGAGGTCACAGGAAGTGACCTTAGGGAGGGCAGCTTCAGGAGAGTGTAGTCTGTGGGTGGTTCAAGAATGAGGTGGGTAATCTAAGGATTTGTACTCTTATAGCAATCTAAAATTTAAAAAAGGGCCAGGCTCAGCGGCACACCTCCGTAATCCTAGCACTCTGGGAGGCTGAGGCAGGTGGATTGCCTGAGCTCAGGAGTTCTAGACCAGCCTGAGCAAGAGTGAGACTCCATCTCTACTTAAAACAAGCCAGGCGTTGTGGTGGGCGCCCATAGTCCCAGCTACTTGGGAGGCTGAGGCAAAAAGATTACTTGAGAGTTTGAGGTTGCCCAAGACTTTGAGGTTGCTGTGAGCTATGATGCCATGGTGCTCTACCTAGGGTGACAGAGTGAGACGCTGTCTCAAAAAATAAAAAAAGTTACAAATTAAATTAAAAAAAGAGAAATTATAGGGAGGCTCCTGTGGCTCAAAGGAGTAGGGCGCAAGCCCCATATGCCGGAGGTGGTGGGTTCAAACCCAGCCCCGGCCAAAAAAAAAAAGAGAAATTATGAGGCAAAAAAAAAAAAAGCAAGAATGGGTGGATGGGGTATGAAGTGTAGGTGGTGAATAGAGACAGCCCAAAAACTTGGCTGTGAAAAGAGGGAGAGAGATGGCAGAGGCAGGGTGAGGGGTGCAGGATTTATTTCATTAATAAGTGAGATTTGCAGATGTTTATATGTAGGAAGGGAAAACCCCGCAGAGGGGAAGGCATACTCACTGTCTTTTCGCCTCATCCTCGCACGCCCTTGCCCTCCTGCGGTATCTTGGGCCCCCTGAGTGCCCCGGGCTCTGTGGGGTAAAAAGTGGAACCCAAGGCGTCTCCCTGACCCCAGAGGGCCTTATTCTCATTTTCTCTTGCTTTCTGACCATACTGCAAGGTCCCTTGGGGAGGGACTGTGTCTTGTTCACTGGTGTATCTATAAGATCTATCACGGGGCCAGCACACAGTAGGTGCTCAAGTAGTGTTTGGGAAATTATCTGTTCAATTATGACAGAAGTAGTAAGTCACTGTCTTAAAAGGGCTGTTAGCCAACATGTCAGGAAAAGAACATTGTTTTAAGCTCTACCCAGGTCTGCATTATCTTGAAATAATTTGCTCTGACCCCTCTCTCCCCAGGCAGTCCTGCTTGTCTTGATCTTTGTTCTCAGAAAGAGAATCAAATTGACAGTTGAGCTTTTCCGAGTCATAAATAAAGCCATCAGCAGTTCTCCGTTCCTGCTGTTCCAGCCACTGTGGACACTTGCCATCCTCATTTTCTTCTGGGTCCTCTGGGTGGCTGTGCTGCTGAGCCTGGGGACAGCAGGTAGGTGGCAGTGGGTGTGGGTTCCATCCCCTTAGAATCATAACAGAAGATGTCACTATCTTGGAACCACTGGCCTGTTTCTGTAGGCACCCAACTTTTTGTGCCACCAAGGTATCTGATGACAACAGTGACAGTGCTGGGGCTCTGTCATGGAGGAAGGCAAGAAGGACTTTTTCCTCTGTTGTGTTGGCTTTAAAGAAAACTGGGTTTGTATTTCATGAGAGAATAAATTCAGCAAGAACTGAAAGCTTTAGGACAAACTACAATATGAGCAAAGGCCAATAGAAAGAATATTAACAAAAGTCACCAACTATAAATTTTACCCGAGATAATTTGCCAACCCCTATCAAATCAGTAGGTGATAAAGAAGAAACTAGGAAAGATGCTATTAAAAATTTGTTGTTGGCTCGGCGCCTGTGGCTCAACGGGCTAAGGTGCCAGCCATGTACACCTGAGCTGGCGGGTTTGAATCCAGCCCAGGCCCACCAAATAACAATGATGGCTGCAACCAAAAAATGGCCGGGCCTTGTGGCGGGCGCCTGTAGTCCCAGCTACTTGGGAGGCGGAGGCAGGAGACTCGCTTGAGTCCAGGAATTGGAGGTTGCTGTGAGCTGTGATGCCACAGTTCTCTACCAGGATGACAGCTTGAGGCTCTGTCTCAAAAAAAAAAAAAAATTTGTTGTGCTGTCGGGCAGTGCCTGTGGCTCAAAGGAGTAAGGCGCTGGCCCCTTATGCTGGAGGTGGCGGGTTCAAACCTAGCCCCAGCCAAAAACTGAAAAAAAAAATTTTTTTGTTGTGTCCAGCAGTGCCAGCTGAAGTTTAAAGCAAGTGCACAGAGAAGGCCATAGTGCTTTTTTTTTTCCTTTTGTAGAGACAGAGTCTCACTTTATCACCCTCGGTAGAGTGCCATGCATCACACAGCTCACAGCAACCTCCAACTCCTGGGCTTAGGTGATCCTCTTGCCTCAGCCTCCCGAGTAGCTGGGACTACAGGCACCTGCCACAACACCCGGCTATTTTTTTGTAGTTGCAGTTTGGCCGAGGCCAGGTTTGAACCTGCCACCTTTGGCATTCAGGACCGGCACCCTACTCACTGAGCCACAAGTGCTGCCCAGACACAGTGCTTTGTTCCCAAAAAGATACTGCTATCTCCTCCATCACCCTTTTGCATCTAAATAGTGATTTTCCACCAGGGGTATTCTTTAATGGCTTTGGTACTTAATTAAAATACAAATACCTGCGTCCCATCCTCAGAGGTTCTGATTCTCTTGGTTTGGGGTGAGACCAACTATATATGTCTTCTAAAGCTCCATAGCAGAGCAACCGTATTCTACAGCAGCGCTATGCAAAGTGCTGCCTGGCACCAGGTAAGGAGCTAGTGCCAGAAGGCACATCACCCGTTGTTTCCTTCATGGAGAATGTCTTGCTATGGGGGAAAAACAAAAAGTCAGCTGGGGAAGCAGTGTGCCCACTGAGACAGGCTGTCTGCATTCTGGCGTGGGCTCCTGTGTCATTGCAGAGCAGTAACCAGCAAGGTAAGGACAGGCAGCTAGTCTGGGAAGCACATCTGAGGGCACCATTCAGATCTTTTCTTTTCTTTGACCCCCTGGGTAGAGTGCTATAGCATCATCACTCACAGCAACCTCAAACTCTTGGCTCTTGGTCTCAAGCGATCCTCCGCATGGGCCTCCTGAATGGCTGGGACTACAGGCACCTGCCTTGATGCCCAGCTAGTTTTTCTATTTTTAGTAGAGACGGGATTTCACTCTTGCTCAGGCTGGTCTCAAACTTCTGAGTGCCAAGATTACAGGTGTGAGCCACCACACCTGGCCTGTTTCAGATCTTTTCTAACTCCTCTGTTTGATTTGATTAAGGCCCAAATTCACATTTGGATGTGAGGACAAAAAAGCGAGCTGCTTTCTGAGACTGTTACCAGGCAGATAAGAGGCATGGCAGATATCACATCAACAAGGCTATGAGTTTCTTCATGCTTTATCAAGCTTGTTTTGTCCCTTCTTGGCTTCATTCATACATGTAAGAACAACTGCAACAAAGTAGATTCTTAGCGAACTTGGTTCCCTTCCCACTGCTCTGGAAGTCACGATGTCCAGATGCTCAGCCGGCCCTTGGACACCCTATTTCCACCTTCAGAGATAGCACAGGGGAAGTGGCTTCTACTGGGGTCTCTGGATGCTCACTGGGGGTCTGCAATGAATTTCTGATAATTATCTAGGGAGGAACCTTGGTCAAACACAGGGCTCTAATCAGTTCACCTGAGATTTGTCAGGAAGTAAAAGAAAACTCAGAACAACAGTGGCCTAAACACCAGCCGTGAGGTACTTTCTCTCTCACGTAGATGAGATGCATGAGAAGGAGATCCAGGCCAGTGTCAGGGCCAATGAAAAGCTTCTCCATCACCCTGTAAACATGCTGAAAACTCAGCATGTATGAATGAATACATGCTTTGTATGAATGAATTTGTTACCTAATAGACTGATTATAGTCACTGAGAAACAGCTCATAAAAAGGCAGATTAATTGGAGAAAAAGCATACAAATTTTATTAACGTGTACACGGGAACCTTCAGAATAAAGACCCAAAGACACAGGGGAAATTATCCATGTGATGATTATGGTTAAGAAAGTATGGACAGCCACTTACAAATACAATTGGACAGGCCAGGCGCAGTGGCTCACCCTTGTAATCCTAGCACTCTGGGAGGCCAAGGCAGGAGGATCCCTTGAACTCAGGTGTTCAAGACCAGGAGCATGAGTGAGACCCAGTCTCTACTAAAAATAGAAAAATTAGTCTGGCATTGTAGTAGGTGCCTGTAGTCCCAGGTACTTGGGAGGCTGAGGCAGGAAGATCCACTTGAGCCCAAGAGTTTGAGTTTGCTGTGAGCTATGATGGCACAGCATTCTACCCAAGGTGACACAATGAGACTCTGCCTAAAAAAAAAAATAGGCATGAACTTAGGTTGATTTTTTTTGTTTGCTTTTTGCCCAGATGAGTTGTTTCTCAGTGACTATAATCAGTCTATTAGGTAACAAATTCTGTCTTTTTGGGGTGATTTTTCCAGCAGAATATATCAAAGTGCCATGGCACTCTACCAAAGGTGACAAAGTGCGACTCTCTCTCTAAAAAGAAAAAAAAAGCAAAGCCTTTCTACCCTTCCAGTTACTGCACAACCTCCAAGCGTCCCTTGACTGTCTGCTCATCTTACATTTGTGGGGGTTTTTTAAAAAAAGAAAAAATGATATTTTTTGTTGTTATAGTTTTTTGGGGGTGGAGTGGGGTTTGAAACAGGGGGTGGAGTGGGGTTTGAAACAGTGTTTCAACTCACTATGTTGCCCTCATTAGAGTGCTGTTGTGTCACAGCTCACAGCAATCTCAAAACTCTTGGGCTCAAGCAAGTCTCTTGCCTCAGCCCCCAAGTAGCTGGGGCTACAGGCACCTGTCATAATGCTCAGCTACTCTTTTGTTTGTTTGTTTGTTTAGCAGGCTGGGGCAGGGTTTGCACCCACCAGCCCCGGTGTGTGTGGCAGGCATATTAGCCCATTGGGACTTATTTGCTACCAGCAATGGGACAGTGACTGCCAAAATCCAGTGGGAATAGCCGGGCTTGGTGGCAGGCACCTGTAGTCCCAGCTACTTGGGAGGCTGAGGCAAGAGAATCGCCTAAGCCCAGGACTTGGAGGTTGCTGTGAGCTGTAACGTCATGGCACTCTACCGAAGGCGATAAAGTGAGACTCTGCCTCTACAAAAAAAAGTAAAAACAAAAACAAAATGCAGTGGGAAAAGTGGCACCAGTGGTAACATTAGGAATCCGGCAGGTGCTACTGATGTGTTAGAAAGAGCCCGGATGATCCAGATCTTTCTTTCCTTTGGAAGTGAGGACATAAGAGCAATGATGCCATAGCACTCTACCCAAGGTCAAGAGGGATCTGGAAGCCCCCCGTCTGTACAGAGGGAGCGGCCCATTTGGCAGGAGCCAAGGGCTTCCCTCGAGTAGTCACAGAGCTGTACACAGCAGACATGGGGCGCTTGGGATAGACACAGGGCCAGGCTCAGAAAGGAGAGCGTTTCCCATGAGTTTCCCATCAGATGACCTGAGAACAGGCCGCTCTGGCCTCCCTTGCCCACCAATCCTCTGTGCCTCCCTCTTTGCCATGTTTGCAATGTAAAAGTGACATGAGGCTGCCTCATGAGAATGTTAGGAGGCTGAGACGGACGAGACCTTTGCTTCGCGAATAATGGGCCATATGTGTTTCTTATATTAGGGATTAGTGTTTATTAAGGACCGTCTAGTACTACCGTGGTTTAACTCTGTGGTTTATTCTCTGCTCTGCCTAACATATCTGAGAACACTGTTTAAAAGAAAACTGTCTCTCTTTTTTCCTACGTTATCAGAGATCTAGAAAATAATTGGAGTTATTTCAGAGACGTCCTCTAGCAGCCCAGCCCTGCCCCAGGAACGGAGGGAAGGAGGTTGCACAGGATAGATTTGAAACAGCTCCTGCATTTCAGAAGCTCCTGGTCTGTGTGGGAAGGCGTAGGGGAACGCAGTCTCCATGCCCCTGCCACCATCTTCCTCTAGAATCCTCTCCCCTGCCCAACTCCTACCCCAAACAGGCGCCTGCAGTCCCAGCTGCTTGGGAGGCTGAGGCAAGAGAATCACTGCAGCCCAAGAGTTTGAGGTTGCTGCAAGCTGTGACGCCGAGGCACTCTACCCAGGGCGACATAGTGTGACTCTGTCTCGAGAATAAATAAATAAATAAAATTAAAATAAAGAAATAAAGCAAGATGTGTTGTCATCCCACAAGAGTAGGAACTGAGGGAGGGACTCGATGTCTTTTTCTCTCTGTGTCCCTTAGCCCAGCGTCCCCTAGCTGAATGGGTTTAGTGAGGGGACGCTGCCTTGACGAGGAATTGCACGTCAGTGTCACAGGTATTAAATGTGCACACGTGGAGAGCTCAGTGAGGGCTAGGCTGTCAGGGAGAATTTCCTTTCTCTAGTCCTCATGCTGCCAGAGCAGAAGTTGGAGGCAGAGGGAGATACCAGAGTGCCCGAAGTCTGAGGGACTGGCAGGACCCTTAAGCCAGCCCGCAGGAAGAGGCCAAGTACACAGAATGTGCTACAAAGTAGAGCCCTTCCATGTTGGGCCTGCTTCCTTTACAGAATTATCCCAACCAGCTGGGCTGCCTTCCATAAGGAACTGCCATTTGCAATGATCATTATGTCACCTTAGTCTTTTGAAATGACTTAAAGCTTGCTAATAACACCCCGATTTACGGCAAGCTGCACAATGAATTTCCTCCAGATTATTCTGATGTTCTCTTGGGAGATCTCTAAAACGTTGTCTCCAAGTCTCTTTGAAAGAATATTCATATTGCTTGAAGAAGATAGGTTCATTTATTCATTCATTCATTCAGCAGACATTTATTGAATATTTACTGTGAGTCAGACCCTGTTAAGGATGCTGGAGATACAGCTTTCTTTCCAGTGTGGAAGGTGGAGTGAGCTAGGCATTAAATAAAGTAAGTAGGTGAATTTTGTAGTACTTTAAAAGTTGATAAATGGGGCAGTGCCTGTAGCTCAGTGGGAAGGGCGCTGGCCACAAGCACCAGGGCTGGCGGTTTGAACCCAGCCTGGGCCAACTAAAACCAACAATGCCAACTGCAACCAAAAAAATAGCCAGGCATTATGGTGGGCGCCTGTTGTCCCAACTACTTTGAAGGCCTAGGCAAGAAAATCGCTTAAACCCAAGAGGTTGAGGTTGCTGTGAGCTGAGATGCCACGACACTCTACCGAGGGCGACATAATAAGACTCTGTCTCA